>JBCFYV010001001.1:25647480-25670272 GCA_039000515.1 Timema cristinae | reverse complement strand
AGACTCGACAGGACAGCAGTAACTAACCGGTTCACCTTCATTTGGCAGGTGAGTCCACGTGTTTGTGTTGTTCACACGACGAGATCGCTGCGTCCTAGTTAGCAGCCGTTCGGGTTATGCGCAAATACGGTAGAACTTCTTTTAATTCGAAGCCCCAATATATATATAAAGTCGAAATATCCAAAACTCGAATTAACCATTTTTATAAGTAAATTAAAATCTCAAAATTTGTTGCATATAAAAACATATTTTTTATATGCTATATAAAAAAAACACAAACACAATAAATACATCCATAAAAATATTTAAACACAATATATTGAAACTTGGAAAAACTAGCAATTGCGAAAATTGCAGACTTGAATCAGATTTGTTGAAAGCCAAGCCAACACATCCCCTATATTAGGCAACCCGCTCGCCGCCGGTGCTCAATTCCCCTCTCTCTCATTTACTGTGGACGTGTTGAGCTCGGCTGCTGAGGACGGGGAGATCGAGGTTCGAATCTTGGTCGGGTGAACTGAGGGTGGTTTTTCCTAAATGGTTTTCCACTCTCCCTCCACGCAAATGCGGGTTCACTTCCTCTAATTCAACCTCCCCAATTCCTAAATACATTAACGTAATTAGTACTTAAGCGTATAATCCGAACGGGTAGTAAGACGCGATGTTAAATATTATTATTATTTACTGTGTGTTAATAAACTAACTCAACTTTATTTGACGATCTCGGTTTGGTAAAGATTGTTAAGTTGGGTTTGAAATGAGTTCAAATTCGAAAAAAAAAAACAATGGATAGGGTTAAAATTATCCAAATACTGATTTATAAAATTCGAATCAAATGTTATTTTTTTTGCTATTGATTTAAATATAAATTTCATGGGAAATCATGGTGGGTTCAAACTATCAATTTTTTCAAATTAACCAATGTTGAACTAGCCAAGATAATATTAATACTTAATAATGGTCTGTCACTACCTGGGTTCGAACTATTGACGTTTGCCAACCCCAGGATAAAGATTGACAAATAGCAAGTCCGTAAAACATGGTAGAAGACGATGAGTTATTTTCTTTGGACTTTTATAAAACGAACATGAACAATAAAAGGTAACCCGTCTCGGTGGCGTAGTCTGCTAGTTTCGTGTTGAGCCAGACTGCCGAGGACAGGTAGATCGAGGTTCGAATCTCGGTCAGGTGAACTGGGAATGGTTTATCCTAAATGGTTTTCCACTATTCCTCCACCCAAAATCAGGTTCACTTCCTTTAAATCCAACCTTCCCAATTCCTAATCCATTAGCGTAATTAGTACTTAAGCGTATAACCCGAACGGGTAGTAAGACGCGGTGCTAAATAATATAATTAAATACAAAAGGTTATTTACAAATTGTACAAGAACTAAGTAAGAACGCTACGAGCGTGTTTTTGTCCTATGAGCCCTGTCCCTGGCCCTTAATGCCCTTTTAGTCCCTACATGAGTGGTAGCCCTGATCACGCTCTTGGCCAACATGGGTAAACCTGAAAAACAGCCCGAGGCGGTCAATGTTGGCCGCCAATACCACTATCTGACCCGCCACATTAAAACCGTTGTCACTGAACAATTTAAGTGGAAAAAAGCTGAACTTTGGGCGCATGCGAGCACAAATGGAGTAATCAAAAATAAGAATAGGATGTTTGAAAAATCAAAAATAAATGTTAATGTCCAGAACTTTAAATCAAGTTTATCCGTCACATTAAAATCGTGGTAATTTATGTTGGTATGAATTTTAAATTATTTGATGAATGTGTTGTAACAGCCCTGGTTCTGACTGTTCACTTGGCTATCCGACCAACCAGGGGTCCCGGTTGACTAGGAGACCTATCAAAGATCCCGCGATCACCGATCGTTTCTTAATTCTATGTTTACATTTTTTTTTGTCCATACATCTTATATACAGGGTGATTCACTTGAGACCGAACACATTTAAAAAAATTAACTCATGATAGAAAAATCATATTAGAATAATGTAAAACATACCTTGACCAATAAAAAATATAACTGTCGTGAAATAAAGATCAGTTCCGTTTGTTTTTAATGCTAATCTTATATTTCAAATAGTAAGTGTTTAGTCCCGAGTGAATCACAATAGAACACTTAATTTCAATACGTATTCAAATACTTTTTCTCAACCTTTCTAGAAGAAAATGTAAAGAATAAATAAAATCTCCGTTTTCATGTTAAACTATATGATTATATTATAATATTACCGATCACGACCGACCAAGGTAATTTTGTTCACACTCAAATATTATTTGAAAGTTATTGATACATTTGTGAGTTGTAGGAGACTCAACAGATCGTCTTTTAACTACTTTAAAGTTTTATTTACGTGATTGACTGAGAATGCCCGTGAGATCGACCGGTTGATCGTGATCGTGATCGACCGGTTGCCGACCAGACAGTAGACACAGTCCAGCTAAGAAGACAAATAGACATCTCGAGAAAGTGACTATAGCGGGATTGCCATACGATGATTGGATGGTCACAAACGCTACGCTCCTATGCAGTGGCGTACCCAACGGGGTGCAAACCCGACATCCGCTTACATTCCCCTTACCCAAGGTCACAAGTAATCCGAGCGAATCCACCTCGGTACCCGCGTGGTCTAACGCGCTACTCTCGCAGTAGACTAGAATGTCGATAATGGGTAGATTAAGGTTAGAATTTCGGTCGGGTGTTTTGAGGGTGGTTTTTCCAAAATAGTTTTCCACTTTCCATGCAAATGCGGGTACATTTACTATTAATATAACCTCCCTAATTTCTAAAACCATTAGCGTAATTAGTACATAAGCATATAACCCAAAAGGGTAGTAAGACGCAGTGCTAAAAGAAATCTGTTCGTGATAACTTTCTTAAAATGTTAGAGTCTCACGAAAGACACCCTGTATACGGTTTCAATAAGACATTTCGCTGCTAGGCAAGACAGAATGTTTACGGATGGGGAAAAACCGATTCAATAAACCGGAGCTGGGTAAATCCAAGCTACAGGTGTCTTAATAGCTTTGTCATCTTAATTATTTCAACATTTTCCTGGGTGACCTAGCGGTCTAGAGGTAAGGTGTCGGACTTCTGTATTGATGGTCCGGAGTTCAATCCTCGGTCCTGGCACAGATTTATCTGATTACCAAACCCTTCCTTCACCTCTGACAAGACGTGTATTAATCACAACTTGTGAATGTGGGGAATGCCAGGCCTCCACCGTGGTTCGGATCCCACGTTAAACTGTAGGTCCTCCATTTCATCTCACAATCACCCTACCATTACACATTAGCGTGTGTATAACCCGAACGAGTAGTAAGACGCGGTGATAATAATAATAATAATAATAATACAACCTAAAAAAAAGTTTATGCTCTTATTATAATTTAAAGTCTCGCATGGTCTGTCCCTCAACGCTGGTGTCACAAAAATCAATTAAACGATGACCAAAATCGTAAAAAACAACAGAATAATAGCAATAGATATTAAATTAGGGTTGTGTCCCCAACCCCTTTGACTGGTGACATGGACAACACCAAGAGGATCTTCTGAAAAATACGAGACAGTTGGCAGCCCTGGTTGATACGTGTTCATATAATGTAATAGTGGTTTGGTTGGCTGTACCAACCTTGGATGTTTAAAGAGTTGCCCTAGACGTCGTTTAGTATTCATCCGCCTCGCGGCCATGTGCGATCATTTTAGCGGGGAAGGTAATTATGTACCCACTTCGGTGTCCGTAGGGTTTAGCGCACTACTCTCGTGATTGACTAGACTGCTGATGACGGGGAGATCAAAATGCGGGCACACTTCCTATCAATATAACCTTCCTAACCCCTAAAACCATTAGCGTAATTAGTAGATAAACAAATAACCCGAACGTTTAGTATTAAAAAAAGAGAGTATAATTACATTTTTATCGGCTTCTTATGTTTCATATGTCATTACTTTCTTTGATAAAACTCTAGCTAAATGATATTTAATGGAAGAGTCTTATCAATGGTTTATAAAAAATGTTTTTATTATATATGTTTGATGGATTGTTAAAGCTACGTCATGTTTATTTTACCAAAGAAGTTTAATTATTAAAATAGATATGAAAGTGTTATCTGTGTATTTTTCTGCAAACTTTTAACGAGTTTTATTTAGATCGTGAAAACTCTTAAAGTTTAATCATTTGTTGATGTTCATTTTTTATGTGTTATAATACTTTTAATGTTTATTTACGAGAAACTCAATTTGATTTTATGATGATGAAAGAAATATATATTTATCGGTATGTATGATATGCCAAACACATTGCTAGTTCTAAAGTTGCTGATTAAAATTGGTCGATGCATTTTTTTTTTGTCACCGCGTCTAACTACCTGTTCGGGTTGTACACTATTGTATTGATTACGCTAATGGTTTTAGGGTAGTAAGGTTATATTTTGAGGAAAGCTTACTGCGATAGTAGCGCGTTAAGCCATGCAGCTAACGAAATGGGTGAGAAGTAATTGATTAGATCGATAAAAAGTCAAAATGTCAATTGCAATAGAATGAAACGACTAAGTGATTTTTTATTTATGGCGTTGGACTTTTGATGAGGAAGATGATTAGGTATTTACCAACCATTCCTAAACCACTTTTATATTCAATAATTTTATAGACACATAAACTACGGACTGATTATTTGTAGGACAACATTTTATTTGCATACCGTGTTTATTTATGAGCTAGGCTAGTTGACAGAAGGGGAATGAATAATTATTGACTTTGAATTTAATTTCGTCTTTTTACTCGATTCAATGGTCGAAAAGTCTAAGTTGTCACACTCGCAATGGACTGTACTGCTGATGGCTGAGAAATCGAGGTTCAAATCCCAGTTGAATGTACTAAAATTAATTTTTTCCTAAATATTTTTTTTACCTTTCCCTCCACACAAATGTTAATACACTTCCTCTCTTTTAACCTTCCTCATCCCTAACACTGTTCCATTGGTGTGAGGCTACAAGCACGCTATATATACCGTTGGAGCGGCTGCCGTCGTTAGCGATGATAGTACCAACATTTGTGGATAGAGGGTGTCATGTGGTCAGCACAGCGAGCCCCCCTCCTCATCTCAGTTTTTTAAACTGGAGTTGCTACTTATTTTATTCAAGTAGCTCCTCATTTGGCCTCATGAAGCAAAGTTTGACCCCGTTACAGAACCTCTGCTTCACAGATACGCCCGGGAATTAAACTAGGGACCTCTGGATCTGTAGCCAAGAAAGTATAACCACTAGACAACAGAGGGGGTCCATCCTTAACATGCTTACGTAAATTACTAAATAAACATATTGCCTGATCGAGTAATAAGACCTAGTGAGAAAAACAACAACAAGCGAACTGGTGACCTTGCGGTCTAGGGGGTAAGGTGTCAAGACTTCTGTGCTGGGGTCCGGGGTTCAATCCTCGGTCATTGCACAGATTTATCTGATTACCAAACCCTTCCTTCACCTCTGACAAGACATCTTGTGAATGTGGGGAATGCCAGGCCTCCACCGTGGTTCGGATTCCACGTTAACCTGTAGGTCCTCCATTTCATCTCACAATCACCCTACCATTACACATTAGTGTAAGTGCGTACAACCCGTACGGGTAGTAAGACGTGGTGCTAATAATAATAATAATAATAATAATAATAATAATAATAATAACAACAAGCAAACCAGTTTCCTCTACCTGAGGATCTTGTTTGGAACTTGTCCAACTTATTCATGACTCTCTCGATAACGTAACATAGGTACCTACAGCTCTCTTGACAATAAATTTACATATTCTTTGTCTTCATCCTTGGGCTGGATTTTTTTTTTTTACTAAAGTAGACTAACACTCACCTTGGCCGGATTTCTCTGAATGATAGGATATAATAATTTATTAAAGTTGTTTTGACAATCTTATAGAAGTAAATATTAGAAAATATTTTAAGTCCTTGAAAATTAAATAATTTCTGAAGAGATGAGTTTTCGTTGAAAGTATTTTCTAGAAGAATATGATTTGTTTTCAGAGGTCTCAAATATGTCAATAAAACATTAATGTAATCAGTAAATATGCGTATAGATGGAACGGGTAGTAAGACGTAGTGGTGCTAAAAATAATTATATACAATATAAGTGTGAGCCTCACTGCCACAAAAAACAAACAAAAAAAACGCTTGATGTGGGGAAGTATGGAACTTATATAAATGTCACTCCCCATTGTAGTGAACGTGAACAAAATTAATAACCGTGAGTATAAAAAACTTCTATTTTTTCATAAAACATAGCAAATTTAAAAAATAAAGAAATACATAAATCCAAATAAGTTTGGTACGGCAAAATGAATTAACCAACATTATTTATATCATCTGTGGGATGTGATAGGGGTAGCAATACCCCAAGTCCCCTCTCGTAATTACGCCACTGCTCCAGTTCTATTTGATGCGTTTTGACGCGATGTTTCATGAATCGTGTCAAGGTATTAACCAACGCGAGCTCTTCGTCGATAACTTTCAACTACATTCCATTGTCCTCGAAGATAACATTATAAAAGTTCATGCATGTAACGATGGCGCGTCACAGGTGAACTAAAGCAACCAAAGGATCGTTAGCAATTGAAATAGTTCAACTCAGATTTATTTCATTCTTTTTCACAATACATTAAAATTAGCATTCGGTATGGATGGCTGCCATTCGCACATTTTTATTTTAAATATAGACACGCCTCGGTGGTCGCGTAGTCTAAGGCGCTAATCTCGAGGTAGCCGATGACGGGGAGATCGAGGTTCGAATCTCGGTCGAGTGTAATGAGGGTTGTTTTTACAAAAAGATTTTCTACTTTCCCTCCACGCAAATGTGGGCACACTTCCTATAAATATAACCTTTATAATCCCTAAAACCATTGGCGTAATTAGTACATAAGTGCATAATACTAATGGATATTAAACGCGGTGCTACAAATTACACCACTATAAAACCACACGGCTGACTCATTCACTGACATTAATGTTCACCCACTTCCAGATGAGCTAGAAACTTGAAATTTGGCAAACCTATAGCTTCTAGCCTGTAACCAACGGGAAAATTCCAAAAAGTTAAAAAAAAAACTTTATCTAATTTAATTTTTAACACCCGAAAAAAAATATTCAAAATATCGGAGCAACTTTTAAAGTAGGTGCGGACCTTTCTTTGGAGGTCTCTTGTAGCTAAACGGTAAGACCTATCAAAAAACGGCTCTGGAATTACATTAGTTTACATCCACTTGCAAAGAAAACTCACTGGGGGTTCGGGGGTGGAGCCCCCAACGAGCAAAGTGAGTAAATAAACATACAGCTTTAGTAAAGACCCGCCTCGGTGCCGTAATTGACTAACGCGCTTGTCGTGTTGAGCTCGACTGCTGAGGACGGGGAGATCGAGGTTCGAATCTCGGTCGGGAGAACTGGGGGGGTTCCTAAATGATTTTTCCACTCTCCCTCCATGCAAATGCGGGTTCACTTTCTCTAATTCAACCTTCCCAATTCCTAATCCATTAAGGGTCCGGTCAATGGTCGTTGGAAGTGAAGAGTCGCGTCAGCGCCAGCCCCCAATTAACGGTAGCAGAAGAAAGCAATTGAGTTTTACTTTGTCTCGGTGGCTCAGTCAAATCTACAGTGTTGCCAGAGCTATCGACACTTTAGAGCCTACCTCTACACCTCACCCTTCCAAAGAGTTGGCCTGAGTTGGCAAACAAAGCTCTAATCCTCTGCAACCTTTATCTCAGGTAGCAATCACCTTCGTATTGAAAGGGGTCAGAGTCCAAAACTTGTACAAAGCCTTGACTAGGGCTGTTAGGGGTAATAACCTAAGATTGTCCCAAATAAAAGGCATTGCATTTGTCAACTGGCTTGGGCTTTCATTGAAATTCATCCTGGCCATAGCATACACAAATTTGAAGTTTTCAGGCTCTTACATAATATGTCCATTAATAATAAAATTGGGGTATAGTCTGGTTTGCCAGTGATGGGGAGGTTGGGCTTCAAATACCGACTGGGTGTATGCCCACAAAGAGTGTTTTATAAGGTTTTCCACTCTATCTTCACACAAATGTTGTTACATTTTTCTAAAATTTACTTTACTTTTCCCTACCCTATTAATGCAGTTAAATGGGAATATATCAGACAAGTAGCTGTACACAATACAATAGGAACAATAATAATATTAAAGTGATAAACTAAAGTCTCCCGTAAAGTAGAAACTGTACCATGCCAGAACTGAGAATAAACATTAAATTACAAAATTAATTGAATAATTAATACAATTGTATTTGTATCTATACATTATTACATTAAAAACATGAAATAATAGTTAAATGGTGATTTATTTTAAAACAACATTTTATTGGATAAATAATAATAACACAAATATTTAAAAAAAATGTTATTGCTTAAATATTACTCCCGACACACGATTTAAAGCAACAATTACTATAAACTGGTAATATTATTTAAATGCTAAAGAAATCAAATTAAATTACACAAAGGAAATATACGATTATCCATTGAATAAGAGTTACCTTGTAACAATAATTATTGTTGGTATTTATCTACACTAGTAAGCTTAGAGGTTTAGGTGGGTGATGGAAGTGACAAATAGATCCCTGATAATCCAATAGGTACAACAGTTGGCGAGTAGAGCTGAATGACCAGGGCTCAAATCCCCGTTCGTGTGTCATTTTTCAATCTTTACACAATCGCTCCATCAGAATGTCATCTTAAAACATGTATTGGCTTAATTCAAAATAGTTGACAAATACTATAGTGGGATTCTAAATTTGAAGTTTAGGCCAGGGAATATGTCTTTATAAAATCTTGGATTACGCGAATATGAAAGCTATCAACTGTTTCAACAGGAAATAAGCGTATAACCTGAAAAGGCAGTAGTAGTAGTAAGACGTCGTGCTAAAATAAGAGTAAACAATGGATAAACAAAAGTATACAAGAAATCTATAAAAGTTCGAAGCAAGTTATTACTTACACACTCCTGGAGAGCCAGGAAAAGAGAGAAATTCGGGAACAACTTAAAAATACTGAAATGTTAGTAACATTTAATTGAAATATTTATATAGTGAGCTTTAGTGTAGTAAAAAAAGCTAACTGAATAACTCTTATTTTTCTCCTTCCACAATCTTTCCCTTCTATACCGCTTTTCTTCCTGAAAAATAGTGATTGTGAGTGACTGCATATATTTCTACATCAAAATCAAATCCCTCTGCTCTAAACACCAATTTCATTACCTCACTAATCAATTTTATAAAGAATAAGGTTTCATTTCTATATACTCTCATTAAGTGTCCGATAAAATGAGAATTCCTTTTAGAAAACTTGAAAAAATAAAGAATTTTCTGGTAAAAAAAAAATAGTGGTTGTCCTAAAAGTAAAACAAATAAAAGCTCTATTAAATACTATGTACAACAATTTTTTTAAAATAAATGTGTCAACTGTAGCTTTAACTTAAAGGAACGAATTTTTTGTGATTCACTATTAATTATAAATCTGGTTGGTTATTAACAGCTTTACATCCCACGGAGAACAAATTTAAAATACAAACCAATCATCCACGCTAGCTATTGTTAGTAGATGAGAAAAATACACAATATTTGAATTCAGTTTTCTTCGGCCACCTGAATTAAAAATGTGAGTTCCCTGTCAAGATGCCCAATGCTTTCAGTATGGGAAAACACACAAATGCTACACGGTTGTGCATAAAGTATTGAATGTGTAGATATTCGCCTATAAAATAGAAATCAAATTAATTATTTAATGACACGTGTGCTAATTTTATCACCTTTAATCTTCTGAACTACTTCTTAAAACATGAAATATTTATGTCATTTTATTAATCCATATGGGTAGTGCTAGTAATGCAAAGTGTGAAGTGGTCAGAGCTGACATTTCGGTCAAAACTCGTATAGAAGTTTTGATGTGTAAGAAACTAATTTAATGGAAACTAACCAAGTTTTGAACCTGCATAAACATCCAATAAGATACAAATATTTTTGAGTTTTGATTTTATTTTGGCCCACAATTTTGTAGCGAGAAACAATAAAATTTCATAGAATATATATAACTATTTTTATCATCTTCAGACGTGATTAAAAAAACTGTCAAAGTTATCACGCAATTATCGGTCTCACCCGCTTTAGTAGACAAATTGTTTAAGGCGTCACTCTTGTGTTAAACGGGCCTTATGATGACGGGGAGATTGGGGTTCGAATCCCAGTCGGGTCTACTGAAGCTGTATTGTCCCTATATGTTGACCCACTCAGCTTGAAGGCAAATGCGGGTTTATTATCTCTAAAATGCTTCCTTCCTCATTCCTACCTTAATAGAGTAATTATTATATACTCGGTCTCTGGCATAAACTGGGAGTAACTTTGCCTAAAATATTTTTGTTAGGGCTCTGGTTTGCTATTAATATCCTTGTCAAATTTCAGACTTTGCTAACCCTGGCACAAACTACGAGTCACAATGATTATCTGTAAACAAGTTTACAACAGTAGAAAAATACTTAAATAAGGAGTTAATGTCCTCCAATTTTAACAAAACTCAGTATACAAATAGTATTTTTAGGAAAAATAAAAATCTATTTTTCTTTCTCAGGGCTAGGAACATTCGTTTAAATAAAAAAACGCGAAAAAACCCTCAACGTATTTTATCCAACCTTAACCAATCTAGGCATTCTAGATACATATTGAGCCTTTAGTAAATCATAATTCTTTTAAAATTATAATATTGTAAATAAAAAACCACACGAACGACCTAAGTCTAATCAAAACAAAATTATTTCAAAAAAATAGATTTGCTTTATTCAGTTTCAAAAAATACACATAAAAAATGTGTCCCTTGCTCTAGTTATTTTGAAAATATACATTTAGGAATTAATAAGATACTATCGCTTAGATCAGCCCAGAAGATATAAAGGTTTAAATTGTGGTTATACCACACTCGTAAATAGTAGAAATTGGTTTATTATGTGAGAAACTATTCCAAATTATTCATGCAATTGTATTTTTGATAAAAATACATTTGATCCTTAAGATAATTCAGATTTCCAGTAGTACAATGTCTCAATTTTATCCTAAAGCCTACAAGGTGAAATATTTCATTAGATTATCTAGAAAAAAGTAAATACAATATATTTGTTTGGACTTTGATAAAACGAACATGAACAATAAAAGGTAACCCGTCTCGGTGGCGTAGTCTGCTAGTTTCGTGTTGAGCCAGACTTCCGAGGACAGGTAGATCGAGGTTCGAATCTTGGTCAGGTGAACTGGGAATGGTTTATCCTAAATGGTTTTCCACTATTCCTCCACCCAAAATCAGGTTCACTTCCTTTAAATCCAACCTTCCAATTCCTAATCCATTAGCGTAATTAGTACTTAAGCGTATAACCCGAACGGGTAGTAAGACGCGGTGCTAAATAATATAATTAAATACAAAAGGTTATTTACAAATTGTACAAGAACTAAGTAAGAACGCTACGAGCGTGTTTTTGTCCTATGAGCCCTGTCCCTGGCCCTTAATGCCCTTTTAGTCCCTACATGAGTGGTAGCCCTGATCACGCTCTTGGGTTGGTAAACCTGAAAAACAGCCCGAGGGGGTCAATGTTGGCCGCCAATACCACTATCTGACCCGCCACATTAAAACCGTTGTCACTGAACAATTTAAGTGGAAAAAAGCTGAACTTTGGGCGCATGCGAGCACAAATGAAGTAGTCAAAAATAAGAATAGGATGTTTGAAAAATAAATGTTAATGTCCAGAGCTTTAAATCAAGTTTGTCCGTCACATTAAAATCGTGGTAATTTATGTTGGTATGAATTTTAAATTATTTGATGAATGTGTTGGAGCAGCCCTGGTTCTGACTGTTCACTTGGTTATCCGACCAACCAGGGGTCCCGGTTGACTAGGAGACCTATCAAAGATCCCGCGATCACCGATCGTTTCTTAATTCTATGTTTACATTTTTTTTTGTCCATACATCTTATATCTACAGGGTGATTCACTTGAGACCGAACACTTTTAAAAAAATTAACTCATGATAAAAAAATCATATTAGAATAATGTAAAACATACCTTGACCAATAAAAAATATAACTGTCGTGAAATAAAGATCAGTTCCGTTTGTTTTTAATGCTAATCTTATATTTCAAATAGTAAGTGTTTAGTCCCGAGTGAATCACAATAGAACACTTAATTTCAATACGTATTCAAATACTTTTTCTCAACCTTTCTAGAAGAAAATGTAAAGAATAAATAAAATCTCCGTTTTCATGTTAAACTATATGATTATATTATAATATTACCGATCACGACCGACCAAGGTAATTTTGTTCACACTCAAATATTATTTGAAAGTTATTGATACATTTGTGAGTTGTAGGAGACTCAAAAGATCGTCTTTTAACTACTTTAAAGTTTTATTTACGTGATCGACTGAGAATGCCCGTGAGATCGACCGGTTGATCGTGATCGTGATCGACCGGTTGCCGACCAGACAGTAGACACAGTCCAGCTAAGAAGACAAATAGACATCTCGAGAAAGTGACTATAGGGGGATTGCCATACGATGATTGGATGGTCACAAACGCTACGCTCCTATGCAGTTGCGTACCCAACGGGTGCAAACCCGACATCCGCTTACATTCCCCTTACCCAAGGTCACAAGTAATCCGAGCGAATCCACCTCGGTACCCGCGTGGTCTAACGCGCTACTCTCGCAGTAGACTAGAATGTCGATAATGGGTAGATTAAGGTTAGAATTTCGGTCGGGTGTTTTGAGGGTGGTTTTTCCAAAATAGTTTTCCACTTTCCATGCAAATGCGGGTACATTTACTATTAATATAACCTCCCTAATTTCTAAAACCATTAGCGTAATTAGTACATAAGCATATAACCCAAAAGGGTAGTAAGACGCAGTGCTAAAAGAAATCTGTTCGTGATAACTTTCTTAAAATGTTAGAGTCTCACGAAAGACACCCTGTATACGGTTTCAATAAGACATTTCGCTGCTAGGCAAGACAGAATGTTTACGGATGGGGAAAAACCGATTCAATAACCGGAGCTGGGTAAATCCAAGCTACAGGTGTCTTAATAGCTTTGTCATCTTAATTATTTCAACATTTTCCTGGGTGACCTGGCGGGCTAGAGGTAAGGTGTCGGACTTCTGTATTGATGGTCCGGAGTTCAATCCTCGGTCCTGGCACAGATTTATCTGATTACCAAACCCTTCCTTCACCTCTGACAAGACGTGTATTAATCACAACTTGTGAATGTGGGGAATGCCAGGCCTCCCACCGTGGTTCGGATCCCACGTTAAACTGTAGGTCCTCCATTTCATCTCACAATCACCCTACCATTACACATTAGCGTGTGTATAACCCGAACGAGTAGTAAGACGCGGTGATAATAATAATAATAATAATACAACCTAAAAAAAAGTTTATGCTCTTATTATAATTTAAAGTCTCGCATGGTCTGTCCCTCAACGCTGGTGTCACAAAATCAATTAAACGATGACCAAAATCGTAAAAAAAAAAACAGAATAATAGCAATAGATATTAAATTAGGGTTGTGTCCCCAACCCCTTTGACTGGTGACATGGACAACACCAAGAGGATCTTCTGAAAAATACGAGACAGTTGGCAGCCCTGGTTGATACGTGTTCATATAATGTAATAGTGGTTTGGTTGGCTGTACCAACCTTGGATGTTTAAAGAGTTGCCCTAGACGTCGTTTAGTATTCATCCGCCTCGCGGCCATGTGCGATCATTTTAGCGGGGGAAGGTAATTATGTACCCTCTTCGGTGTCCGTAGGGTTTAGCGCACTACTCTCGTGATTGACTAGACTGCTGATGACGGGGAGATCAAAATGCGGGCACACTTCCTATCAATATAACCTTCCTAACCCCTAAAACCATTAGCGTAATTAGTAGATAAACAAATAACCCGAACGTTTAGTATTAAAAAAGAGTATAATTACATTTTTATCGGCTTCTTATGTTTCATATGTCATTACTTTCTTTGATAAAACTCTAGCTAAATGATATTTAATGGAAGAGTCTTATCAATGGTTTATAAAAAATGTTTTTATTATATATGTTTGATGGATTGTTAAAACTATGTCATGTTTATTTTACCAAAGAAGTTTAATTATTAAAATAGATATGAAAGTGTTATCTGTGTATTTTTCTGCGAACTTTTAACGAGTTTTATTTAGATCGTGAAAACTCTAAAGTTTAACCATTTGTTGATGTTCATTTTTTATGTGTTATAATACTTTTAATGTTTATTTACGAGAAACTCAATTTGATTTTATGATGATGAAAGAAATATATATTTATCGGTATGTTTGATATGCCAACACATTGCTAGTTCTAAAGTTGCTGATTAAAATTGGTCGATGTATTATTATTTTTTTGTCACCGCGTCTAACTACCTGTTCGGGTTGTACACTATTGTATTGATTACGCTAATGGTTTTAGGGTAGTAAGGTTATATTTTGAGGAAAGCTTACTGCGATAGTAGCGCGTTAAGCCATGCAGCTAACGAAATGGGTGAGGAGTAATTGATTAGATCGATAAAAAGTCAAAATGTCAATTGCAATAGAATGAAACGACTAAGTGATTTTTTATTTATGGCGTTGGACTTTTGATGAGGAAGATGATTAGGTATTTACCAACCATTCCTAAACCACTTTTATATTAAATAATTTTATAGACACATAAACTACGGACTGATTATTTGTAGGACAACATTTTATTTGCATACCGTGTTTATTTATGAGCTAGGCTAGTTGACAGAAGGGGAATGAATAATTATTGACTTTGAATTTAATTTCGTCTTTTTACTCGATTCAATGGTCGAAAAGTCTAAGTTGTCACACTCGCAATGGACTGTACTGCTGATGGCTGAGAAATCGAGGTTCAAATCCCAGTTGAATGTACTAAAATTAATTTTTTCCTAAATATTTTTTTTACCTTTCCCTCCACACAAATGTTAATACACTTCCTCTCTTTTAACCTTCCTCATCCCTAACACTGTTCCATTGGTGTGAGGCTACAAGCACGCTATATATACCGTTGGAGCGGCTGCCGTCGTTAGCGATGATAGTACCAACATTTGTGGATAGAGGGTGTCATGTGGTCAGCACAGCGAGCCCCCCTCCTCATCTCAGTTTTTTAAACTGGAGTTGCTACTTATTTTATTCAAGTAGCTCCTCATTTGGCCTCATGAAGCAAAGTTTGACCCCGTTACAGAACCTCTGCTTCACAGATACGCCCGGGAATTGAACTAGGGACCTCTGGATCTGTAGCCAAGAAAGTATAACCACTAGACAACAGAGGGGGTCCATCCTTAACATGCTTACGTAAATTACTAAATAAACATATTGCCTGATCGAGTAATAAGACCTAGTGAGAAAAACAACAACAAGCGAACTGGTGACCTTGCGGTCTAGGGGGGTAAGGTGTCAGACTTCTGTGCTGGGGTCCGGGGTTCAATCCTCGGTCATTGCACAGATTTATCTGATTACCAAACCCTTCCTTCACCTCTGACAAGACATCTTGTGAATGTGGGGAATGCCAGGCCTCCACCGTGGTTCGGATTCCACGTTAAACTGTAGGTCCTCCATTTCATCTCACAATCACCCTACCATTACACATTAGTGTAAGTGCGTACAACCCGTACGGGTAGTAAGACGTGGTGCTAATAATAATAATAATAATAATATTAACAAGCAAACCAGTTTCCTCTACCTGAGGATCTTGTTTGGAACTTGTCCAACTTATTCATGACTCTCTCGATAACGTAACATAGGTACCTACAGCTCTCTTGACAATAAATTTACATATTCTTTGTCTTCATCCTTGGGCTGGATTTTTTTTTTTACTAAAGTAGACTAACACTCACCTTGGCCGGATTTCTCTGAATGATAGGATATAATAATTTACTAAAGTTATTTTGACAATCTTATAGAAGTAAATATTAGAAAATATTTTAAGTCCTTGAAAATTAAATAATTTCTGAAGAGATGAGTTTTCGTTGAAAGTATTTTCTAAAAGAATATGATTTGTTTTCAGAGGTCTCAAATATGTCAATAAAACATTAATGTAATCAGTAAATATGCGTATAGATGGAACGGGTAGTAAGACGTAGTGGTGCTAAAAATAATTATATACAATATAAGTGTGAGCCTCACTGCCACAAAAAACAAACAAAAAAAACGCTTGATGTGGGGAAGTATGGAACTTATATAAATGTCACTCCCCATTGTAGTGAACGTGAACAAAATTAATAACCGTGAGTATAAAAAACTTCTATTTTTTCATAAAACATTGCAAATTTAAAAATAAAGAAATACATAAATCCAAATAAGTTTGGTACGGCAAAATGAATTAACCAACATTATTTATATCATCTGTGGGATGTGATAAGGGTAGCAATACCCCAAGTCCCCTCTCGTAATTACGCCACTGCTCCAGTTCTATTTGATGCGTTTTGACGCGATGTTTCATGAATCGTGTCAAGGTATTAACCAACGCGAGCTCTTCGTCGATAACTTTCATCTACATTCCATTGTCCTCGAAGATAACATTATAAAAGTTCATGCATGTAACGATGGCGCGTCACAGGTGAACTAAAGCAACCAAAGGATCGTTAGCAATTGAAATAGTTCAACTCAGATTTATTTCATTCTTTTTCACAATACATTAAAATTAGCATTCGGTATGGATGGCTGCCATTCGCACATTTTTATTTTAAATATAGACACGCCTCGGTGGTCGCGTAGTCTAAGGCGCTAATCTCGAGGTAGCCGATGACGGGGAGATCGAGGTTCGAATCTCGGTCGAGTGTAATGAGGGTTGTTTTTACAAAAAGATTTTCTACTTTCCCTCCACGCAAATGTGGGCACACTTCCTATAAATATAACCTTTATAATCCCTAAAACCATTGGCTAATTAGTACATAAGTGCATAATACTAATGGATATTAAACGCGGTGCTACAAATTACACCACTATAAAACCACACGGCTGACTAATTCACTGACATTAATGTTCACCCACTTCCAGATGAGCTAGAAACTTGAAATTTGGCAAACCTATAGCTTCTAGCCTGTAACCAACGGGAAAATTCCAAAAAGTTAAAAAAAACTTTATCTTATTTAATTTTTAACACCCGAAAAAAAATATTCAAAATATCGGAGCAACTTTTAAAGTAGGTGCGGACCTTTCTTTGGAGGTCTCTTGTAGCTAAACGGTAAGACCTATCAAAAAACGGCTCTGGAATTACATTAGTTTACATCCACTTGCAAAGAAAACTCACTGGGGGTTCGGGGCGGAGCCCCCAACGAGCAAAGTGAGTAAATAAACATACAGCTTTAGTAAAGACCCGCCTCGGTGCCGTAATTGACTAACGCGCTTGTCGTGTTGAGCTCGACTGCTGAGGACGGGGAGATCGAGGTTCGAATCTCGGTCGGGAGAACTGGGGGGTTCCTAAATGATTTTTCCACTCTCCCTCAATGCAAATGCGGGTTCACTTCCTCTAATTCAACCTTCCCAATTCCTAATCCATTAACGTAATTAGTACTTAAAGCGTATAACCCGAACGGGTAGTAAGAAGCGGTGCTAAATAATAATAAAATAGCTTTAGTAAAGTGAAGAATGCAGAAGATTAATCCTCTGTCTAATCGTTCCATGAGACAGACTCATAAAACGCGACTTCCAAACGTTCTCTTACGAAATCTAACGTCTATGCACGATTGGTGGTATATTTTCAGGATGGTATTGGAGGCTCTGTTCGCGCTGCTATTGGTAGCGGCAGGGGGTCAAGCCGCTGTGCAAAGGGTGCCATCTGTGTTGTGTAACGACAACTCAGGATACGAGTCCATCTACAACTACACACTGCCTGACTTATGGGAGACGCAGAACATAAGTCTCGCCAGTTACACCGGAAAGGTGCGTATAACCCGAACGGGTTGTAAGACGCGGTGCTAATAATAATAATAATAATAATAATAATAATAATACACCGGAAAGGTAAAGTCCGGATCTTATTGGAAGGACAGTAGAATTCACAAACATTGATTGTGACTAAAATTTGACATTAAAGAAATACGTTTTAGTTGATTGATTTTTTTATATATAGTTTTTCTAAAAAAGTAATAAAATGTTTCTAATAGTTCTTTCTAATGGATTACTTAATCATTTGTATTTTCAGTATTAATTAAACGGATTCATGAAGTAACACAGTTGTTGTAATAATTTCATGTATGCCATTGTGGTAATATTATGATACACAAGAGTTATACATTAATTGTATTAAATGTCCCACGTTTTTATTATTAGAACAGATCACTGTAAACAAAACGAAAAATTAGTATTTTATAAGACTTATGGAAAAAAGGTAACAAAATATTTGTGTCAAATAAAATGTGTTTATTTTTTTATACTCCATCAAATAAACACCGCTGACTTTGTCGTAGTCAGCTGTAGTTGATGTCTTAAGGCGGGATGTAGGGGACGCGAGAAAAGAGAAGTGTTTTTATAGATTTTTGATAGCTAAACAGTTTTTTGGCCAAAATAAATAAAATATTGCTCTAGTACAAACCTAGAGTTTAATTTTCTTCACACGGTGATATCAACAGTTGTTGAATATCTGTCATGAACATGGCGGCGTTGGATGACAAACTTTTTAAACGAAGAGAAAAAGTTGCCAATAAATTCTCAACAGATATTCAACAACTGTTGATATCACCGTGTGAATAAACATTTAATTTATTTTGGCCAAAAAGATTTTTTCGCGTCCCCTACATCTCGACTTAAAAAGCCATAAAAAAATCTTCATGGTTTCAAGTAGGGCCATAGTGACCGTTTTATTAAATTATCTTTATGATGATAGTACCAACATTTGTGGATAGAGGGTGTCATGTGGTCATCACAGCAAGGCCCCCCCCCTCCTCTCAGTTTTCTAAACCGGAGTTGCTACTTATTTTATTCAAGTATCTCCTCATTTGGCCTCATGAAGCTAAGTTTGACCCGTTACAGAACCACCGCTTCACAGATACATTTTGGTTAGAATATTTAGATTAATCGCTAGAAAGGGGTACAATGGTTGTTTTATAGTGTTTTTTTAAAAGTGAGCTATTTTATTTAAGGATTCCTCCTCGGTTTGTATTATTTATGTATTGAACAATATTTTTGGGGCAAACCTGGAGGAAAAAGGAAATAACCTTGGCTCAATTTGTTAGACACTTTGATAAATGTGCCGTACTGGGAGCTGATTGGTCGGCTCTTCCCTGAGGGTCACGTGGTTGGAGAGATCTCACTCACGACTCGAGTGAAGGACACTGCGCTGTTAAAAGTTCAGGGATATGTTGTAGATGACCTGGCGGTCTAGGAGTAATGTGTCGGACTTCTGTGCTGAGGTCCAGGTTTCAATCCTCGGTCCCGGCACAGATTTATCTGATTGTCAAACCCTTCCTTCACCTCTGACAAGACGTGTGTTAATCACAACTTGTGAATGTGGGGAATGCCAGGCCTCCACCGTGGTTCGGATTCCACGTTAAACTGTAGGTCCTCCATTTCATCTCACAATCACCCTACCATTACATATTAGCGTAAGTGCTTATAACCCGAACGGGTAGTAAGACGCGGTGCTAATAATAATAATAGATATATTGCATGTCTGTATACTGAATTAAGAGTCCTGGATTCGATTCCTGGTATGCCCGAAAAATGTATAATTGGTGAAATTTTAGTTCCCCCCTTTTCACAGTGATGAATTAACGGCCGGGGGCCTTGTTGCTGTGCCTGTTCTATATTTAAGTTAGTTAATAAGTTGGGTATTGATATAATCTTATGGCGTTAGCAAGCATTAACGTCAGCTACAAAGCCTAATTATTGGTTGTTCTATTTCTGAAATTTGAAGTGCGGTATATAAATTTGAGCTAGCGGGCCACACATAATGTACTTTGGGGTTAGGGGGGCTGCAAATGGCCCGGGGGTTGACTTGACCATTCCAATGGATTCTGTAGATGTTACATTTGAAATTGTAGTAGAATCATTTTGGTACTTAGAAACGTTTGCAACCAACATTTATAGCACTTCACTATTATTGTCATTATTATTGTTATTACTATTATTATTTTATAGGTATTGATAATATCTAATCCGACACCTTAGCTCAGTCAGTAGCGTGTCTGTCCACTGAGCTAAGGGTCCCAGGTTCGATTCCTGGCATAGTTGAAACATTTCTCATTTGTGAAAGAAGATCAAGAAATTGCACGTCAAATACCTAAAAATAACAATATATTAAAAGTGACAGCACTAGATCACATGGCTTGACGTATGACTACGTTAAAGTAGATCTGGTGGAGGTTAGCTCACATGTCTTGACGTATGAATACGTGAAAGGAGACCTAGTAGGTGATTATAGCTGTCAGGTTATGAAAGTTGTACTGTATCCCAGTGCTTTTGAATGTTTGTCACCGTGGTACTCTGTTTTGCCGGCAGGTGGTGTTGATCGTCAATGTGGCGACCTACTGAGCCTTCACCGGCCACTACTGGGGGCTGAATGCACTACAGTCCGCCTTCCAGGATCTGGTGGTCCTTGGTTTCCCTTGCAACCAATTTGGAATGGTAAGTTCAACCACCAATGAACCATGACGACAATAAACCTAGGCACGATCGCTGATATCACGAATCCTTGACACAAAATAAAACGTAAAAACTCCCAGTGGTCTTGTGACCTCCTTTTAGACATACTTCCTACGTTGGTTTACTTAACATAATAAAGATACAGGGGAAATAGGGGGAAATCAGAACAACTTTTGTATCTCAAACTCCGTAAAGACCTCAGCAAACATTTTTTTTAAAAATTAATCTAAATATGAAGGAAAGGATACAAGGTTGCGAGATGGAATCTCCTAGGAGTAGGATGTGAGTGACAAGGATGGACAAGGTGAGGAATGAAAGGGTGAGAGAGAGGGAGAGAGAGAGAGAGAGGAGGGACCCCTGTAAGATAGGACAGAGAAGGGGAGATTGAGGTGGTATGGACATGTGAAGAGGATGGAAGAGGAGAGGATTCCAAGGAGGACGCTCGAAATGGAGGCGGTGAATAGGAGGACAAGATGAATATTCAGGAATATGTGGATAGAGGGAGTTAGAAGAAGAGAGGAGTGGAGGAAGAAAGGTGGTGAAAGGAAAGAAGTAAAAGGAGAGGCTCATGTTCGAGTCAGACCCTCCCAGTGGCAGGAAACTGTGCGTGATGATGATGCAAAGCGGGTTGCATCTTAACTTGACGCACTTAAGTGCTCTGAGCACTATCCCACTTAAAACACCAATGTACGATATAAAATAAGAGGGAAGAAAATGATTAGTTCACCTTCAGGAGGCTCTTTGTCTATGTGCTGATAACCCATCCCCTCTTCCTCTGACGAGTTTACACAGTCACTTTAATATTTGCGCCTTAAAAACATTGACTTGTTTTTAAAAATTACCTTTTTCTTGTTTCCTGTTTTAGATGGACACATTCTACCACTTTTTGACTTTTTTCAATATATCTTAAATCCTGGCAGGAAAACTCCTACAGGACATTTTTGTGACCAAACCGAATAACCTGAGTTTTAGAGAATTTTTAACAATTAAGTTTAAAAAAAAACTAAATAAAAATAATAATGTTAGGATAATGTAGGACTATATTTTTAGAATTTTTGTTTCAACGTCATATCTTAAAAACTCTCTAAGAAAAAACGTAAATTCATTAACTTGAGAGGTGACCTGGCGGTCAAACTTCTGTATTGGGGGTCCGGGGTTCAATCCTCGGTCCCGGCACAGATTTATCTGATTACCAAACCCTTCCTTCACCTTGACAAGACGTGTATTAATCACAACTTGTGAGTGTGGGGAATGCCAGGTCTCCACCGTGGTTCGGATCCCACGTTAAACTGTAGGTCCTCCATTTCATCTCACAATCACACTACCATTACACATTAGCGTAAGTGAGTATAACCCGAACGGGTAGTAACACGTGGTGCTAATAATAATAATTAACATGAGAAATCGTATGTTGGCCAGCCGTGACGTCACAGGAAGTAGCACCGTCCTTGATATTATAGTA
Source organism: Timema cristinae (assembly GCA_039000515.1). Taxonomy (NCBI): domain Eukaryota; kingdom Metazoa; phylum Arthropoda; class Insecta; order Phasmatodea; family Timematidae; genus Timema; species Timema cristinae. Next base: position 25,648,112 of record JBCFYV010001001.1, on the reverse strand, counting down.
GAATACACTGGCGCACTATCCCCCGTAGGAAGCCAATGTGTGGACGATCAAGTATTGTCGGAGCAGTTAGGAGCAGTCTATAATGTTGTTTGCTACTGGAAATAAAACTAATCTGTGAATACTACGTCACTTTACAGCAAGAACCTGGAGCTAACGCGAGCGAGATCTCCAACGGTATCAGACATGTCCGTCCAGGGAATGGCTTCACTCCCAACTTCCTGCTCTTCAAGAAGATCCACGTGAACGGAGATAAGGAACAGCCTCTCTTCACATACCTTAAGGTATATTAGGATGCGGCTAGAACCGTAACTAATATATATAATAGCGTGGCAATCCGATACCTCGGCTCAGTTGGTAGTGTCTCTCTCTACTGAGCTGAGGCTCCCGGGTTCGATTCCCGACATGGCCGAAAAATGTGTCATTGGTGAAATGTGGGTTTATCCTTTCACAGTGATAAATTAAATATCCGGGGACTGGATGTTGTGCTTGTCCTAATCTTAAGTTATATTATAAGACATATGAAGCGACGTCAGGCCTAACAGGCCGGTAGTGGAAAATATATGTTATTATTATTAGCACCGCGTCTTACTACCCATTCGGGTTATACGCTTATGTACTAATTCAGATAATGG
>JBCFYV010001001.1:25630074-25647380 GCA_039000515.1 Timema cristinae | reverse complement strand
TTGTAAGATTTACTCTCAAAACTTGTAGCCCAAGAGCACATCTCTAATAAACGGAGATAAACATGTATTGTTTTAGCATGTATTATAATTATTATATACTCAAACTTTTTGAATTAGCTTAAATTTGTGTTATATTAAATGTTTATTTTTTCTGTGTATGTCTTAAAATAAGTTGTATTAAACTTTTAAGTAAAAGTCTTCTTTTGTTGACCAAACCTTGTGTATATTATTATTATTGTTATTTTACAGGTGCTTTCGACGCTTAAGTTCGTATTCAGGATTATATTTAGCGACAATTAACTTATAACCATCGGCTTGGCGTGCTTTCAGGAGAAGCTGAGCTTGTTTAAACTGCGTCTGAAATTGTTCTCAACGATCAGTAAAACACTCTTTAATTATTATATAAAAACATAAATAAAGGATGTGCTCGAATAACAATATTAGACGATTAGTAGCTTGACAATTATTAGCACTTTAATTGAAAAGTAAATACTCACTAGCTAAATAAAAGCAAACTACTACACTTTTGAAGATAATGTAACTCAGTTGAGCTCCCCGGACGTCAGACAAACCTCAGCTCGTTTCCATCACTTTCCTCAGCACAGATCGTCAATTGTTTCCACCACACCCTGTATATTCCTAAATGAGGTATACTGAGCAGACCATTTCATGATTCTACCTCATCTGCTATTTTTTTTTTTTTAGCTACATGCCTTACAACCATTCGGGTTATACGCTTATGTACTAATTACGTTAATGGTTTTAAGTGACTAAGAAGGTTATTTAGAGGAATTTTAGCTGTTTTAGCGTGAAGGGAGAGTGGAAAACATTTTTTTTTTAAACCTTAGTTAATCCGGGTAAGATTTAACCTCGATCTACCCGTCATTGGGTAGAGTAGCACGTTAGACCACGCGGCCATTGAATCGGGTCGGGTCTCTTCTGCTTTCAAACCATAGAAAGATGAACAATACGACCTCGTGGGGGCTTGATCTGGTGTCTCTTACAGGTGGTTGGATGGCGTCTGAAGGTAAGAGAGTGTGAGGAGGAACTTCAATCAATCTAATAACCAAGAGATGACCTCTTGGTCCAGTGCTCAGCATTCCTGGTGACCAATATAGAAGTCCCGGGTTCGATTATCGGTCGTACCATAGGTAGAGCCCCGTAAAAATAGTTTTATTTTTAGTTAAGGCCCTTGACCCTGTCAAGTGCAAGTCTAAAACCTATTTTGTGAGATGGTTGGTGGGAGGGTGAAAGGCATGGCTTGGCTTCACAACCGACCAAAGTATCCTTCCGCGCCAACAATTACAGATGGATCACGGAAACGGTAGATGGCGCTAACTACCGGACAGGTCTTGCGGAGAAATCATACTTTTGGAAATATCAGTTTTCTCAAGAACGAGTGACATTTTTATGTTAATAACATTTACAACCTAACTTAAGATTAACTAACCAAATCTTGGTGACCTTTGGGGTAACTCCCCTTTCGGGAAAAATACCCGCGGTATCAGCCGGGAATAGAACCCGGGACTACTAGACTCGTAGCCAGGTGTACTGACCGCTACCCCACGGGACCGGTTATCTTACAAGTTCAACTGACACCTTAAGAGCTTGTCTCATTTATAGTAAAGTGAACATTTTTATTAGAATTTTCGAGAATAGCTGTTTTAAATTCACCGGAGAGAGCCGTAAAAAGTATTTGATACATATACACCCTAAACACCCTAAACTAATGTTGGTTTCATAGGACAATGTAAGAATCGACCACTCTGCAGAAAAAATCAACTCAGCTAAACCAGCTTCGGTGGCCGCGTGGTCTAACGTCCTACTCTCGCAGTAGACTAGACTGCCGATGATGGGAAGATCGAGGTTCGATTCTTGATCGGGTGTATTGAGGGTTGTTTTTCTAAAATGAATATCCACTCTCCTTCCACACAAATGCGAGTACACTTCCTCTAAAATATATTTTTCCTGATCACTTAAGCCATCAGCATATCTAGTTCATAAGCGTAATTCTCCAACGGATAGTAGTAATACGCGATGATAAAAATAAAGTAAATTTAGCGCCAAAAATTAAGAAATATAGTCGAAATGATTGAGAAATACTTTTCCCTGGCTATGACACGATTTTATATCTAAACATTTCAGCAATTTACTTAGTTCCAATCATATTTACTTGATCCATATAAATTTCAAATGGCATTAATTTGGTTCAACAAATCGAGGATAAAATGAGTTCAGAACATCAGTTTTATTTCGGTGACTGTCCTTACACTAATGTCGCTAGCAGTCGGTGTATGTAACTCATCATAATGTAACCTCCTCTACTCTCCATTATGTCAATCACCTTTTGAACCAAATATTTTCTTAGGTATTTTGTTTTAAACAAACTAAATTTATTCTCGTCATGTGAAATTAGTATAAAAATGGGGGGGAAAAAAAGTTAACACTTAAAACATAATTACAGAAATGTATCAAAATATATTTTTCTTGGCATACGTAAGTTTTCAATACATTTTTTCATAACATAAAATTGGTTGTTTACTAAAGCACGATGATGTATGTTCTGAATAAAACGATAAATAAACTACATTATATTTTATAAAGTTTGTATTGGTATGTATATTTTCACTTTCATATTAATCCAAACAAAAAGTTCACACTTTTAATATCTTTCAAGTTAAAGGGAAATGTTATAATATTGAATTTATTTAATCCTTAGGTGTTAAAATCTTCTCTTTTGATTTAACAAGCCTGCGTGGTATTTTATATTTTATCTTTCTGTTGTTGAAAAGTTTCTGCGACCCCTTCAGTAAAATCTAAGCTTTTGTTAACAGATTTCAACCCCTCTCTTAGTAAAATGTCCACAACAAGTTACTCCTAGTGAAACTGTTCTGGAACACGCCCCCCCCCCCCCTCTAGTTTCAAAATCTGATGAAACATGGCTTAATTTGTGGAAGGTTCTAGAGGTTTTATTGCTCGAGTATAACCAAGAAAAAGATCTGTTCCAGCTTCGCTTGCCTTGTAAGCCTGTAGGTTTTGTTTGTGATCAGTTATTTTAGACAGGTTCGGTGTTTCCTTACGAATCTAGGGAAGTGCGTCACGAACAAATAATTGATACCATTTTTTTTTTTTACTATCCATCATCGTTTTAATCATTACAACTCTATTGCTCGACGTCATATTCGTCTCTTGGTTTAGGTGGCCTTGGTCGTTTGGTGGGGCGAGGAGGCCTTGGAGCCCTGGTGGTAGGTGGTTCGGTGGGTGGCTCAGTTGGTGGCTCAGTAGGAGGCTCGGTTGGTGGATCGGTTGGAGGCTCAGTTGGAGGCTCAGTTGGTGGATCAGTTGGAGGCTCAGTTGGTGGCTCAGTTGGTGGATCGGTTGGAGGTTCGGTTGGAGGCTCAGTTGGAGGCTCGGTTGGAGGCTCAGTTGGTGTTTGGAAGTGGTTGTGCGCTTAGGAGGCCTTGGAGGTTTTGGAGGTCTAGGTGGTCTGACAGTAGGTGGCTTAGTAGGTGGCTCAGTTGGCGGTTCAGTGGGTGGTTCAGTTGGTGGCTCAGTTGGAGGATCGGTTGGAGGCTCGGTTGGAGGATCGGTTGGAGACTCAGTTGGTGGTTTGGAAGTGGTTGTGCGCTTAGGAGGCCTTGGAGGTTTTGGAGGTCTAGGTGGTCTGACAGTAGGTGGCTTAGTAGGTGGCTCAGTTGGCGGTTCAGTGGGTGGTTCAGTTGGTGGCTCAGTTGGAGGATCGGTTGGAGGCTCGGTTGGAGGATCGGTTGGAGGCTCAGTTGGTGGTTTGGAAGTGGTTGTGCGCTTAGGAGGCCTTGGAGGTTTTGGAGGTCTAGGTGGTCTGACAGTAGGTGGCTTAGTAGGTGGCTCAGTTGGCGGTTCAGTGGGTGGTTCAGTTGGTGGATCAGTTGGAGGCTCAGTTGGTGGCTCAGTTGGTGGCTCAGTTGGAGGATCAGTAGGAGGATCGGTTGGAGGCTCGGTTGGAGGCTCAGTTGGTGGTTTGGAAGTGGTTGTGCGCTTAGGAGGCCTTGGAGGTTTTGGAGGTCTAGGTGGTCTGACGGTAGGTGGCTTAGTAGGTGGCTCAGTTGGCGGTTCAGTGGGTGGTTCAGTTGGTGGATCAGTTGGTGGATCAGTGGGTGGTTCAGTTGGTGGATCAGTAGGTGGCTCAGTTGGTGGCTCTGTTGGAGGCTCAGTTGGAGGCTCAGTTGGTGGCTCAGTAGGTGGTTCAGTGGGAGGCTCAGTTGGTGGCTTGGAAGTGGTTGTTCTCTTGGGAGGCCTTGGAGGTCTAGGTGGTCTTACAGTAGGTGGATCAGTGGGTGGCTCAGTTGGAGGCTCAGTAGCTGGCTCGGTTGGAGGCTCAGTTGGTGGTTTGGAAGTGGTTGTGCGCTTAGGAGGCCTTGGGGGCCTTGGAGGTCTAGGTGGTCTGACGGTAGGTGGCTTGGTGGGTGGCTCGGTGGGTGGATGACCCGGCGAGCATTTGGCATTAGCGGGCCAGTCGCACACTTTTATCTCGTCGTTGAAATGCAGACCATCAGGACAATGGAAGAGGACAGGCACGCCCCAGTCGCACTTGTAGAACTTGGTGCAGTCATACTTGTCTCTGAGGTGCACCACGTGACCCTCGTTTAGGTCAGGACATCTCCCCGCGGGCAGGGACTCTGCCCCTAGGACCAGGAGGGCTAAGGCTAGTCCGGACCAAGCGGACAAACCTGAAAAAAAAAATCACACCACCACCTTTATTTTAGCTGTACAATGACAAAGAGGGATGCGAGTCTGACACCTTAAACCCCTTGAATATTACACAATATTAATAAGTGTTCTCTCTTACGACAGAGGTCAATTCCTTTTGTCAGTGGGCCCAGGCTTGGACTGGCCCGCCGGTCCATCGGCCCTCGGGCCAGAATACCAATCCCTCTTGGCGAAAAAAAAAAATTGCAATGATTAAAATAATATTTGAGTAATCAAGAGAAGGTGGAACCGTGAAGGTGAAATTAAATTTAAGTGAGTACAGATTTAGGTGGGGGGGGGGGGGAGGGGCGGAGAGGGGGGTGTTCAGCAACAAGGGGTGATTGGCGCCCGGCGACGGCGGAAGTGAAGACACTGACTATTGTTTAGTTATGAAGTTTTGTTAGTAAGGAGAACCTTTCCAAGGCACTCAAGTTCGTACCCACAAAACCTTACTTAGATGGTAACACATCCCACTCCATGGAATAAGTTTTGATCAAAACTTTCTCTCTCTCTCTCTCTCTCTCCCTCTTCCATTTCTAATTTCAATAATTAACTTATTTTGACTAGTAATAGCATCAAACGTACGGTTATATTTTAAATGGGATTTTATAACAGCGTCCTCATGTAATGTTAAATTCATTTAATAATTTAAATTTTTGTAAGTTTGGCGTGAAAATGAAAATCTATTTTGAAATGTGAGGGTGTGTTGCTTAGAAGAGACTTGTACAGGTTCAGTTGAGATGGTTGGAGTGGGGGGGGGGGGATATCTACCCTTCCATTTGTCGGAGACAAACCCAGCTTGCTCAGGACGGATGTTGTTGAAACAGGCTGTATTCGAATAGTCCGAGGAGCCTTGCCATGGCTATAGTATAATATCTTTTACAATTTGTTCCTTAAATGTTGGATGTTTTGTGAAATAAGATTCACTTAGCCCATGTGACCATTGAGGTAATTCCCCTTTCGGGGAAAATACCCTAGGTACCAGACGGGAATCGAGCCCGGGACCCCTAGACTCGTAGCCAGGTGCTCTGACCACTACATACGGGACCGGTTATTTTTTAGGTAAAATTTAAATATATTTATAAACATTTTGATAGTTTTAATTTGCCCTAGACCAACTTTTCAAAGATCATATTCTAGTGAGAGCATTTTATTTTAATCAAGAATCTCTCCCCGAGCCTATGGGCTTGATCTGGCTTTCTTCTTTTTGCTCTTATCAAGTGTAACAACTAATACATTTTGGAATTAATTTTAAAATATAAATATTTATTTCCCCCTCCCCCTCACAAATCTTAATCGGGTGGTACACGTAAGAATCTACAATTATTTTGATATTTTTTGAATAATTTCCATATTTTTTTCAAATTTTTGAAATGTTGCTGTTGGCTGTGCCTATTTTTATTCTGCATTTTAGGTATATATTATTTTGTAATGTTCATTGTTGTGAAGAATAGACGAATGGATTAAAACATATTTAATTAATATGCATATGAAGAGTGTAAAAAGTTTGTCCTTTGACGTTTATTATTTAATTAGTATCTCATTGCTTTACTATGTGATTTTGTAAGCGATAATAGAATAGTAATTACAATTTTAGATCAAAAGTACTATGTTCGTTGGTAACATTATTTTATTCTCTACTCTATTTTTTTATTTGTTTATTTATGCTCGGGTAAATCTTATTGTTAATTACTTTTTAAATAAGACATACACTTTATTTTCAAATAATAATTTTGAATTTATATATGTATTAATAAAGGAAATATAATTTAATATTCATATTTGAAACTTAACGAATCCCCGATGTTTTGAACTACTTCGAACTTGGGTGACCTGGTGGTCTAGGGGTAAGGTGTCAGACTTCTGTGCTGGCGGCCGGGGTTTAATCCTCGGTCCCGGCACATATTTATCTGATTTCCAAACCCTTCCTACACCTCTGACAAGACATCTTGTGAATGTGTGGAATGCCAGGCCTCCACCGTGGTTCGGATCCCACGTTAAACTGTAGGTCCTCCATTTCATCTCACAATCACCCTACCATTACACATTAGCGTAAGTGCGTAAACCCGAACGGGTAGTAAGAAGCGGTGCTAATAATATTAATACTTCGAACTTACCTTTCATCTTAGTTTCTTTGTTGTGTCAATTCTTCCTGGTAGTATTCTTGCATATATTCATATGACTAAAGGACTTTGAGGACTAAGTAACTGAATTACCATTCATCTGTGCTTTTATAATATTTTTTGGCAAGATTATATTTACACATATTTACGTATCACAGAAAAATATAGTTATAATCTATGTAATTAATGGGCTTAACCCTAGGTTTGGAATATATTTAATATTTTAATCTTCATACAAAGGTGATATTGTTCCATCGTCAAGCTAGCTCATGTTAATTCCTTTCTCCTAACACATGAGTTGACCTTTGATACTTTTATAACAAGTTGATAAATTCTAATGTAATGTCTTAATAAAGTTACAAACCAGATGTCGCAATCTCATGAATGGGAAAAAATAACGATTATATTACGTGATAGTAATCTGTCAAATCATAACCCTGTATTATAATATATTTATTTTAGGATACCACTTAAATCGATAAGATTGATTATTTCCTTTGAGTTAATTAATCTAGTTAAGCTCATTCATAAGTCTATTTTGTGTGCTTCTCCGAAAACATCCAAAATGTCGCGATATAACGAATGAACTTGCTTTGTGTGCTCAAGGTTGCTCTTTAAACATCTATGAATAAGCCATATGGACCATTTGGACCAAATAATAAGTGTTAATAATATGTTAGTTGAATTTCAAAGAAGCACTAGTGAACTATGTCGTAAGTATGGTTTATTATTTCTTAACAAACGTCTTCAAAAAGTTACAAATTAATTATCTGCTACGCTTCCACTTAGTTTATTTTATTTACAAATTTATTTATAAATAACATCACAGATCTGTTTACTCCTAGGTCTAAGATGGAATATTATGTTTTATATTGTTAATCTAACACTGTAATTATAAGAACTATTTTAAATGTGTAAATTTAATCCATATGAATTGAGATACTTATCCAGCAGAGTACACTGAAGGCTTTTATTTGTCATTAACTGTTTTTTCATCCTGTATTAAAGAAAATGGTGGGTGATTGAATTACGTTTATTGATCTTTTTCGTTACTGCCTCCATTAGATTGAGTTCTTGATATCCCTTGTGTTAGACATGTCAATATAAGTTGGTAACCAGTCCTTTGTCACAAAAAAACAACTACCCCCAACTATCTCTTTTGAACCTATTTATATATTTAAGTCCCGCCTTGAAATTAAACTTTCAAATACGCTCGACTTCCTCAAGATGGCGGGTATTCAAGCAAATAATATTAGAAAAGGCGGGAAAGCCAGAGAAGTAGATATACATTTTTACTAGAGCCATGCTATTAAATAACTAAATTTACTGAATATTAAATATATTGTTACCCGCCTCGGTGGTGTAGTAGGCTAACGCGCTTTTCGTGTTGAGCCCGACTGATGAGGACGGGGAGATCGAGGTTCGAATCTCGGTCGGGTGAACTGGGGGTGGTTTTTCCTAAATGTTTTTCCACTCTCCCTCCACGCAAATGCAGGTTCACTTCCTTTAATTCAACCTTCCCAATTCCTAATCCATTAGCGTAATTAGTACTTAAGCGTATAACCCGAACGGGTAGTAAGACGCGGTGCTAAATAACAAATAAATAAAATATATAGCTAAGGTTTTGCTTCACAATCTGTAAACTAAGTTTTCGATGGATTTCTTATGCAACAAATTTATTGAGAAAGTGAAATATATTTCCCATTTTACAAAAATTTAGGAGGGATTTGATTACCCGTGTTTGTTCGATAACTTCAACGTTTTGATTATGACGTCAAAAGATTTATTACATCTAGCATTTAGCTAAAAGAATAATGTAATCCAGGGTTTTTAATTGTCATCATAGTGTTTTAATTGTGACAGTGAGGTATTTTTATATCTGGAAGATGAATAAGTTAACCTGTGTTTATTAGGTAACCTCATCGTTTTAATTGTGACGTCAAGATATTTCTTTTCCGTCTGGCATATATCTATGGTGATTAAGATAACCTGCGTTTTTTGGGTGTCATCAAAGAGTTTTAATTGTGACGGGGGGAGATTCATTCCATCTGGCATATAATTAGGAGGAATAGGTTATCCTGTGTTTTTCAGCAGTCTTCATAATGTTTATAATAAAAATGTTAACAATTTTCTCCATATTTCATCTAGTATGAATATATCTTAGGATATTATATGCTGGGGAAAAGTTTCTTCATATTGTTGTGTTTTCATTGTGAAGGTGAACAATTTCCAAAGATATACCGTATCTTTATCATGTCAGTATGGTCTGTAAGTAACAAATCTACGATTCGCATGTCTTTTGACATTAGTTTGACATATTTAGCTGTACAAAAATTTAGAATTGCGTGATGACTTTAACTTGTTAAATTGGGCTATATTATGTGGTTTTTGGGGTATTCTGATATTATTTATCGGGTCTCGAAATTAAGTAAAAGAGCCAGTATTTCATAGTCAGTCACTTAGTACGTCTTCAAGTTCGGCACTATACTAAATACAGACCACACCTACCTACATCAGAATGGTATGTGATAGTTTCATATGGGAGACTGGCCCATTCCATCCGAGTTTAGGTAGGCTTCCTTTTTTTTCATCCATGACTTTCCAGCCTATAGCCTAGGTACGTTTTTTTTATTCAAGCCATATTATATTTATTTCCAATAGGTGACCTAGTGGTCTAGGGGTAAAATGTCGGACTTCTGTGCTGGAGGTCCGGGGTTCAATCCTCGGTCCCGGCACAGATTTATCTGATTATCAAACCCTTCCTTCACCTCTGACAAGACTTGTATTAATCACAACTTGTGAATGTGTGGAATACCAGGCCGCCACCGTGGTTCGGATCCCACGTTAAACTGTAGGTCCTTCATTTCATCTCACAATCACCCTACCATTACACAGCGTGAGTGCTTATAACCCGAACGGGTAGTAAGACGCGGTGCTATATAATAATAATAATAATAATAATAATAATAATAATTTATTTCCACTGCTGGCTTGCCAGGCCTGTCGTACACTTGAGGGGTACTCTATTTGACTATGAGACTGGCCCTATGACTGGTGACGTCATTACATTATCTTGTGACTGGTCATTTAGGGGCCCTATTAGAGACTTACATAACTAGTTCTCTTTCAACAAATGCTTCGTGTGTGTGTGTGTCACCAAGTTCTTAGAAGGTGTGATGGTTCGTGTGCGTGTGTGGAGAGAGGGGAGTTTAGGGAACTCCCTGTAATTCGTTGCAGGGAAGGGGGCTAGGGGTATTGAATTTCTACCCCCTTGTCTCTCCATGATCATCCCGTGTACGGGCTCATTTTATCAATTAATGTAATTAAGAGTATATGACAAGCTTATGAGACTGTCGGCTATTTTAAAAGTGTCAAAAACACAGCCACAAAGACTCATGGTCTACTTATATTTGAACATATCTGATAAAGACTATGTCCGAAACCCGAAGTATAATTTAATAGCACAATATTGTACTTATGCTTCTTCTAAAATTTTCTTTTTTAATTTTTACATATATACACACACACAAATACCTACCTAATCACGCCGTTTCCTTACGGGGTAGGCAAGAAACTGTACATATATCTAAAAAAACAACTCCGTACTTAACCCATCCTCACTAACTTTCTCCACACTTCCCTATCCTTGCATACGCCCTTCAACATCCATACACAGTCATACATGCAATTTTATTCTTAAAACTATGAATTTTTCTCTTTCACACATTTTGTCTACAACATTTAGCCCGTCTTACATGGCCTACCTCTTCCTTTTGATCCACACACTCTACCTTCATATATTTGCTTCTTCACTCGATCCACACACATCCTCTCAACATGCCCAAACCAACGTAAGACACTTCTGTCATATCGACCTGTTGTATTCCCTTTCAAACCACACTCCTCAGCACCCATTCATCACTGACTCTGTCCATACGAGTTTTTCCACACACATTTATTAGTATATCTCATTATAACCACACTCAACTTGCTCTTCTCTTTCTCCTGACAAACCCACCATTCACATCCATACAACAATGTTGATGTTAACACAATTTATGTACCGCCATCTTTGTTAAAAACATTTAGTATAACTTTTGCATTTATTATGATTTATGTTAAAATAGTAAATATTCAAGAAACAGTAGTTTATTGAATGTATTCAATTTAGAAACATGTTTTTACAAGATAAACTTGTTTTAATAGTTTACTAGCTAACTGGTTATAACAACAATATAAATGGTCTCGGAGGTTTTAGGTTGTTTGGCACCCTGAGTGACTTTGCAATATTTCTTGGGCACAACATCACTAAAAGGTGGCCGACCTTTGATGTATGTTGTCGATTCCGGGACTTATAACTTAGTAAGCATCCTATATAGTCCAGCAGTAATAGTTATAACTTTGGATACCTACTTTCTCTTGACTCATATAAGAGAGAAGTAGGTGATTTTGGGCGTCAAAAAGTTGATTAATATGGACATGACCGCTTCATGACCTCCTGAAACTGAAATAATGCTCTACACGATGCCATCTGTCTGTATCATGGTCTAGAACAGAAATAATATTATCGATTGTGCTAAAACTTGGTAACTAATATTTTAAAAGGGCTACCAAGGAATTTTTGGAATTAAATATAAATTTTTAAAATTAAGGGTAATTTATTTGGTGTTAAGAGATGATTAAAAAAATGATTTTTATCGAAATGTATTATAAAGATTTTGGTTAAAATTCTTATCTAAGCATTGTTTAACATTAAAAACAAAATGGCCAACATCATTTTCCAGGTAAAATGAGTTATTGGAAGCTTTACAAAAATGCATATCTCCAATTTTGATTACATTTACGTAATACTTTGAGTTACAAAACAACTTATCATTGAAAGGTAGTATAACCATTAAAAATAAAAATATTTTATTTGCAATATAATATTTTTATACAACCAATAGTTTTGAAACCCGCCTCGGTGGCGTAGTTAGCTAAGGCGCTAGTTTCGTGTTGAATCAGACTGCTGAGGACGGGGAAATCGAGGTTCGAATCTCGCTCAGGTGAACTTGGGGTGGTTTTTCCTAAATTGTTTTCCACTATTTCTCCACGCAAATGTGGGTTCACTTCCTCTATATTCAACCTTCCAAATTACTAACCCACTAGCGTAATTAGTTCTTAAACGTATAACCCGAACGGGTAGTAAGACGCGATACTAAATAATTAAACAGTCACGAAGAGATACGCAACTCTATGTTTTTAAATGGCGGTCCGGAAAATAGGGGAGTTGTTTGATAAGCTGTCAACCTGGGTGGTTTTGAGGTAAAGTGCTCGCCTCAGGACCCAATGGTTATGGGTTCAAACCCAGCTGAGGTCGACAGATTTTTCTTGAGCGATAAAAATCCGCAATACAACTTCCTTCGGAAGGGGAAGTAAAACCTTCGGTCCCATGTCGATTGTGGGCATTTGAAAGAACCCTGGAAGATATGTGAAGATACTCATAAACATTCTCGTGTACGGATATAATCAGTCTGTTTAGAAAGTACACGTTGAATACCTCTAATAGACACAAACTAATCAATAGACTGTACGAAGAAATACGATTTAGGTTTATTTTATTTTATTCACGTAGCTTACAGAAGTTTGATACTCAGCACATGTTTCATATACATATATTTAGTTGATATATTACATATATTATCGTTACTACAGGTTTACTTTGATGACGTCTATACACGAGGAGGTCTCGTTGGCATCGCAGTACACCGAGCGCTCTCAGGCGAATCACACACCTTCAACCTGTTGTTGAAGTGGAGACCCTGAGGACAATCAAAGGGGACAGGGGTACCCCATTCGCACATGTAGAACTTGGTGCAGTCCCTCAAGTTCTTGAGTAGCACCACGGGGGCGTTAGGACTGGGGTTTACAGGGCATATGCCCACGGCCAGTCTGTCGGAGTCCGCCTCTTCCTGCGCCTGAGAGAAGGCTGGAGGAGCCACCATTAGGAGCACAGAGAGGCCGGTCAAGAGTAGAGCCACTGGAACAAGAGCAGGACACAGTTCATAGAGAGGACTCAAGAAACAGACAGTCAACAAGAGCACATACAGACACTGCCACCTCCTTTATTTTGAACAGGAGTAAGTTTTACCAGCTAAACTGGCGTTTTAAAACACTAATAATTAGTTGTTGTTGTTATTATTAGGTGTTTTGTCTTACGAGGGGTCCATTCCTTCTGTCAGTGAACTTAGACCATCAATGTACCCTGTCCTCTGCCTCCTTCAGCTCCCATAATTTTCTTCTTCCCTTCAAGTCCCCCAATTTTTGAATAATCCTCCTTCCTAAGCTCCTCATTCCCTCAACCTTTCCTTCTAGGTTGCCAGTAGTTCCTTCTTACCCCAGCACACCACCTTCAGACATAACTGAGAGCGAGGAGATTTGGCCAGTAGCTCCTTCTTACCCCAGCACACCACCTTCAGACATAACTGAGAGCGAGGAGATTTGGTCAGTAGCTCCTTCTTACCCCAGCACACCACCTTCAGACATAACTTGAGAGCGAGGAGATTTGGCCAGTAGCTCCTTCTTACCCAGCACACCACCTTCAGATATAACTGAGAGCGAGGAGATTTGGTCAGTAGCTCCTTCTTACCCCAGCACACCACCTTCAGACATAACTGAGAGCGAGGAAATTTGGCCAGTAGCTCCTTCTTACCCCAGCACACTACCTTCAGACATAACTGAGAGCGAGGAGGTTTGGCCAGTAGCTCCTTCTTACCCCTGCACACCACCTTAGGACATAACTGAGAACGAGGAGATTTGGCCAGTAGCCCCTTCTTACCCCAGCACACCACCTTCAGACATAACTGAGAGCGAGGAGATTTGACCAGTAGCTCCTTCTTACCCCTGCACACCACCTTAAGACATAACTGAGAACGAGGAGATTTGGCCAGTAGCCCCTTCTTACCCCAGCACACCACCTTCAGACATAACTGAGAGCGAGGAGATTTGGCCAGTAGCCCCTTCTTACCCCAGCACACCACCTTCAGACATAACTGAGAGCGAGGAGATTTGGCCAGTAGCCCCTTCTTACACCAGCACACCACCTTCAGACATAATTGAGAGCGAGGAGATTTGGCCAGTAGCTCCTTCTTACCCCAGCACACCACCTTCAGACATAACTGAGAGCGAGTAGATTTGGCCAGTAGCCCCTTCTTACACCAGCACACCACCTTCAGACATAATTGAGAGTGAGGAGATTTGGCCAGTAGCTCCCTCTTACCCCAGCACACCACCTTCAGACATAACTGAGAGCGAGTAGATTTGGCTAGTAGCTCCTTCTTACCCCAGCACACCACCTTCAGACATAACTGAGAGCGAGGAGATTTGGCCAGTAGGCCCTTCTTACACCAGCACACCACCTTCAGACATAACTGAGAGCGAGGAGATTTGCCCAGTAGCTCCTTCTTACACCAGCACACCACCTTCAGACATAACTGAGAGCGAGGAGATTTGGCCAGTAGCTCCTTCTTACCCCAGCACACCACCTTCAGACATAACTGAGAGCGAGGAGATTTGGCCAGTAGCTCCTTCTTACCCCAGCACACCACCTTCAGACATAACTGAGAGCGAGGAGATTTGGCCAGTAGCTCCTTCTTACCCCAGCACACCACCTTCAGAAATAACTTAGAGCGAGTAGATTTGGCTAGTAGCTCCTTCTTACCCCAGCACACCACCTTCAGACATAACTGAGAGCGAGGAGATTTGGCCAGTAGGCCCTTCTTACACCAGCACACCACCTTCAGACATAATTGAGAGCGAGGAGATTTGGCCAGTAGCTCCCTCTTACCCCAGCACACCACCTTCAGACATAACTGAGAGCGAGGAGATTTGGCCAGTAGCCCCTTCTTACACCAGCACACCACCTTCAGACATAACTGAGAGCGAGGAGATTTGGCCAGTAGCTCCTTCTTACCTCAGCACACCACCTTCAGACATAACTGAGAGCGAGGAGATTTGCCCAGTAGCTCCTTCTTACCCCAGCACACCACCTTCAGACATAACTGAGAGCGAGGAGATTTGGCCAGTAGCTCCTTCTTACCCCAGCACACCACCTTCAGACATAACTGAGAGCGAGGAGATTTGGCCAGTAGCTCCTTCTTACCCCAGCACACCACCTTCAGAAATAACTGAGAGCGAGTAGATTTGGCCAGTAGCTCCTTCTTACCCCAGCACACCACCTTCAGAAATAACTGAGAGCGAGTAGATTTGGCCAGTAGCTCCTTCTTACCCCAGCACACCACCTTCAGACATAACTGAGAGCGAGGAGATTTGGCCAGTAGCTCCTTCTTACCTCAGCACACCACCTTCAGACATAATTGAGAGCGAGGAGATTTGGCCAGTAGCTCCTTCTTACCTCAGCACACCACCTTCAGACATAACTGAGAGCGAGGAGATTTGGCAACAGTTAACCGAGTGAGAGAGAGAGAGAGAGCGAAGATAAAGCTTTTCTACATAAGACCTGCGGTTACCTCAGAGATGATATTGGGTGTGGAGTGGGAAACCATTTAGGAAAACTCACTCCAGGACACCCGAGTGATAATTTAATCTCAATCTCCTGGTCAAAGGCACATTAATCTATTGCAGGTTTTTATCCCAAATTATCTTTCCCCACACACACACATAAGGATGTGTCCTCACTTTTATAGATTTTTAGTTGATTTACCTAAAAAAAAAGTTCCAAAAGTAGACTTGACACGCGGTTTATTCCCTCTCGTCTGAAATCGTACACTCAAGTCAATACATCTCTAGGTCGATGTGCGTATACCCCCTTTACCCCCACCCCCCTCCCACGTCAAATAATTTAACTCAGAGACAAGCAGCTGTTCTGGATTGGGTTGCGCAGGAAATTTGCAATGCTTTTTTTTTTAATTCTCTCCCTCCCAGTGCGAATGCTCCAAACTGCAAAAACATTGGCCTTTTCTCGCTTCCTTTTATATCCCACATTAAAGGTTAAATGTGGGACATCCCCCCTTCAAGAGCATCTGGTTGAGATTTGAACCTCGGTCTACCCTTTAGCGTCAATCTGATCTATTTGCGAGACGACTGATGGCTTATACAATGTGAACACCGATGTTTCTCTTATCTAGACAATTGTAATGCACTTACCATTAACCATTCTTGTTCTGACGTAGTTTCCACTGGTATTGTGTTCGTGTAGCTTTTCAAATTGTTTATCGAATGCAACCAACTTCTAAAAACGTGGTTTTTATACTTGTTCGCCCATTTGTTTTTGTTTTCATAAAGGTGATTGATGCGTTATAATCCTATAGGGATTAAGCAAACTGAATTAAAGTGACGTTTTTTTCTTTTAAAAAAATATTATCAAAGTTGCACATTTAATCTTTTACATGGAAACAAGATTAAGATCATCAGAACTGGAGTCACTCTAATAGCATTGTGAGCCAGCGGTGTCATGATGCAATGGGAGAAATCTCGTGCGCAGAATAGTTCTTCACTCATATTTCAAGGCAAAGTCTGTGACGGATGATTATAAAGTCCCAACAGAGTTGCCGGTAGCTGTCGTATCAACGATAGCAATAAGTCATAATCATAATCAACTATTTCCAGCCTGTGGCCAGGTGAGTTTAATGAGATACCTCCATCTTCCTCCATCCTTCCATTATTCTTACTAATTTAATTTCTTACATTCTTCTCCTCTCACTTGCACTCTTTCTGTTATATGTTCCTCCCATCTCTTTCTTGGCCTCCCTCGCGGTCTTTTTCATACATATTTCATTTCCGTCATTTTCTTTGACATCATCTCCTTCTCCACCTTTATTACATGACCATACTATTTCTTGTACTCCCACTTCATTCCTAATCTTGTTTCTCCTGGTGACAGATAACATGCTCCTCGCAAACTTCATTCCTAACCTTGTTTCTCCTCATGACAGATAACATGCTTCTCAAACCATCCCCATGGTCTCCACTTTCCAAGTTTCTCTTACATTCACTGTCCTTGTTTCTCCTGCATATGTGACAATGGCTACAAAGTACGCCCTGTACAACACTTCAAGGGCACTTCTCTTCTCCATAGCAGATCTCTTACGCAAATATATAACAACTCTCTCTTCTGTCCTCTTCTCATTAGATCCTCTCTTCTTCCATCTTTCTCCTCAATCACGCTTCCAAGATATTTTACGTTCTGTACTTTTCTCAGCTCCACTCCATCCAACCTTAGAGCTTTACTAGGCCTTATCCTCTTTATTGTCATCACCATCACCCCACTCTTCGCCATTCCACACTCTTTCGCTTCCTCATTCCATTCTTGTAATTTTTCTTCTACTTCCTCGACCTTCTCCTTCCATACCATCAAGTCATCAGCAAACATAATGGCTTTCATTCTTAGTAGCCAATGATATTCACACGTCCATCACAGACTATGCCTAGAAAGAAGAATGAAGACTGACGCTGGGC
>JBCFYV010001001.1:25613550-25629974 GCA_039000515.1 Timema cristinae | reverse complement strand
TGTCATCTTGCAAAGTGATGTCATCATATACATGAATATTACACAGTTACATCATTGTGAGGAAATATCTACAGGCAGCCAATATTTCATTTATAATCATGATAACGTCAGTCTCGAATATAAATCTATATTTTTTTAAAATCCAATACACATAGTTATATTGACGTAAAGATATCGATTATTTAAGACGCACAATCCACAAGTCAACAGAAGATTATGCCTATAAATCCAGTATTTTTCTTATGGAAGCTTTTGAGTTCAGTTTTAAAATGTCCACATGACCAAAAATACTGTATGGGCAAGATAGCTTGAATTCACAAAATATAAATACTGTTTACAATTTTTGAGGAGGGAAGAGGGAGATAAAATATGTAAGCTTATATTCTCACCGAATATTACTACTTATTAGGATTATTCATAAATTTTAGAATGAGGAAGATAAAATTTATATAAAGTGTTCCCGTATTTGCATGGAGGATAAGCGTAACAAAACACTTTAATATGGCTAGCCGGAATTATTCTAACCCAGATATACACGTCATCGGTAAAATCAGACTTGCTAAGGTTACCATTTTATCTAACGTGCTCACATATTTGGGTAACAAATATGTCACGAATATATTCGACGTCTGATATTTATCAGTTTTGATGCATCACTTTTTCTTAGAGATGTTTTCAATGTTTGAATGAATAGATTAGGATTAGGTATTCATTGATATCTTAAGCTCGAGCAATTAAAATTTCCTGAAAATGTCTCCGTGACATTGTGATCGGGCCGATAAGTGATAACACTTACGCAGATTAGCACTGGGCTTAGTAGAGTTCTTCGCTGACTACCAATGCCGTCATTAAAGCGAACGAAAAAAATTATATATATCTTGATACTAGAACGAATAAAAGAAGATGATATATAAAAAATGAACTCATTACAATACTAGTAATTATATGTTACAAATGAAGTGTTAGTTATAAAGTGATAAAACATATTAAAAGTGAGTGTGGTACTTTAAAACATAAGATGTATCGAAAATTAGTGTATTGTTTCAAATATTATATTTTTCATTCATACATTTTTTAATCAAGCTTTTGTTTTGTTGTGTAAAAGTGTTATCTAAAATGTGATTAAAAATAGTGCGTGTCATTAGTGATTTGTTTTAAATAATAACGCATTAGCAAATATTTTAACTTAACAAATCTGCATCGCTTCAACCATCGAGGTTAACCCGTTGTAGTTCAGTTTTTAGTTGCTAGAGTGCGTGGAAGTACAGTTTTCTCGAATATCGTATAAAGTCCCCCTGCAATTATGGTTTATGTACATGGACGGGTATTGAGAACATCGTTTACTTGAACGGAAATATCTTCAAACTGTAGTATTTATTATAGAATTGACATGTTCTAAAATAGAAAAAACACTTATTATATTAAGTGGAATTTCTGCAACGCCTCTGATTGTTTAAGAATCGACCTCCTTAAATTAGAATCAATATTAAATGTGTATAAATTTCTGATGAGTCCTGATGAAAGGTTATACATGGATGCAGCGAAACTATGGAAGAATTTATATTAAAATAAATGGCACGGAACTCCGCACGGACTTTCTCGCTCTATTGTTTGAAAATGGAAATATTTACTCAAAAATCGTAATATATGTGAAACAAAATAATATACACTAGCAAACCCAAGCATAAGTTGCACTATACTTATGAAAAACTTTTTTTTTAGTCCCGGTTTTAAATTTTATAATTTTATTTTTAAAGAATTAATGTCCTCATTTGTATGTTTTGACCGATAAAAAAGATCAATGTTGAGTCCACAAGGGTCAACACTTTGTATTACAGTTTCGACTCCTGGTTAAAATTTTCAACATTTTATTAGATGTTGCAAATCTTCATGTCATCGCATTGCTATTAAATTCCTCATTTATAAATTTTGACCAATAAAAAATATAAATATTGACTATTGAGTCTAAAATGAAGGAGATAGATCATTGTTGTACAAACATTTCTCCTAAAGGGTTTAAGGAAAAACAACATAAACTTTTAGAGACTTACTTATATTTAATTACTCTATGTTGGAGAATTATTGCGTTAAAACGTAAGTCTTTACAACAAAAGATCACAAAATTGTATTAATATATTTGCCAATTCTCAGAAACTGTTGGATTTATAAAAATATATTTCATATCAAAGTTTTTTTATTTTTAATAGAACTACAATTTTGCAATGATAAGTTATCTAGTATTTCAAATAGTTGCGAAGATACGGAAGTTTCTGCTTCTGTAAAGTACCCTAAGATTCATTTTCATGGTAAAATGAAAATAGCCAGTTTATTTATAATCTTAATCAACCCTAGATACAAATTTTAATCAAAATCGTTAGAGCCGATTTTGAGAAAAACAATTTTTTCTCTTTTCGACCTTTCTTAAACTAATCTTAATTTTAAGTTTAAACAGACACACAGACAGACAGACGTCATTGCAAAGACCACTTTTTAGGGTTCGGGGCGTCTTGAGACGTCGACATCCATCAACATTTCAGGTTAGATTTGTTTTACGGTAGCAATACTTGACCTTTTGTGTTCGAAAAGTTACAAAATATATGTTTACGTATAACTTGAAAGTTATTGGTTTTATAAAAATATGCTTCTTATAAAATATTTGTATTATAAAGAGATCTACATATTTGTAAAAATAAGTAATTTCATATCTCAAATAGTTTAGGATATATTACAAAAAAAGATAATTTACGCATTAGACCGGAGCCCTTAAAGTCATTTTGCCTCAATATTGAGAGACACCATTTTATTTGTAATATTTATAAATGTTTATAAATGTAATTTAATCAAAATCGTTATAGCCAAATTTGGTGAAAATTGACATTTTCTCTTTTCGCCCTTCATTAAACTATTCTCAATTTTAGGGTTAGATATCCAATTCCAAAAACCCCTTGGGGCAATCCTATGAAAACCCTAGATACAAAGTTTTATCCCGATCGGTAAAATAGTTTAGGCTCTAGTTGGAGGTACAGACAGACAGACGGAAAGTCAAAAACCACTTTTTTGGATTCGGGGGTAATGAAACGTCAAGATTATCAAAATCTTGAGTTAGGGTTTTTTTTACGATCACAATACTTTCTCTATCTGTAAGATAGCGAGAAAGTAAAAATATTAGTTTTTAGTTAATATATTTTTTTTAGCACCGCATAGCTAACTAACACTATATATGTATACAATTTATATTGATATAATTTATAAGCAATTATATAATTTTAAAAATGTTTGGTTGGATCACGTAAAGTGCAGTGAATAAATGTTACTCACTTTCCCACCGGAATGAATGATTACGGCTCAAAATTATACTAGAGTCGATTGATAAATATAGTATTATATTAATAATAATAATAATAATAAATATCGTCTTTATTTGGGTGAAGTTGAGGCCAGTCCCTTTTCTTACACTTAATCCACTTAATACTAAAGAACATACATTTAATACTTATGTACTAAAAACTAATTTATAATATCTGTACAAAAACAATATTATTAGTAATAATAACAAATATTCCCCACATACATAATATTGTACATTTATGAACATATTAAAATATGAGGAAATTATAACTAAATACAGGCAAAAGAGAGTTAAAAGGGACATATAGGCACACACACACACACCCCACACATTCAACATGTCATTATATCGACATTAAATATCTAAACATTAAATATACAAATAATTTAAAAAGAAAACAATGCCGATAATATTTAGCAACTATATAATGTTAAATACATTTGTATATATAAAAATAATAATCTTACTTTACTCACACATTCTTACTATATCAATACATTTCTCTGGCCTCGACAATCTAGACTCTGCTCGCAGACCTTGAGCAAGATTGTGTTGAAAGGATCTTATAATGGCAGCAGTTTTAATATTTATATCAAGAGCATTCCAGGAACGAGCCCACTGACAGTTAAAACAGAGTATACAAGTTAGATTTGTGAAGAGGGATACAATGTGTGTGGGTGTCCATCCAATTCCCTCTGCCTCCACGCAAATTCGGGTACACTTCTATAAATATAACCTTCCTAGTCCCTGAAACCACGAGCGTAATTAGTACATAGGAGTGTATATAACCCGAACGGGTAGTAAGACGGGGTGCTAAAAAAAATGTATAAAGTTAGTCATGGGTTAGTAAGTGAGGATAAATCTTAAACACGTGTCTGAAGGATTCTTTTTAGCACCCCGTCTTACTACCCGTTCGGGTTATACGCTTATGTACTAATTACGGTAGTGAGTTAGGGACTAGGAAGGCTATATTTATAGGAAGTTTACACGCATTTGCATGGAGGTAGAGTTGAAAACATTTTGAAGAAGAAGAAAAACTCAGTACACCCATCGGAGATTCGAACCTCAGTCTCCCCATCATCGGTAGTCTAGTCTATTGCGATAGTAGCGCGTTAGACCACGGGACACCGAAGTAAATACTAAGCGTGACATCTGTAATTAGAGAAGAACATCTATAAAACTTCATAACTGTTATGTTTCCAGGTGTACGAAGCATGCCCGTGATATGGCTGGCGGCCCTGCTGGCTTGTGGCCTACCCGGGACATACACCCAGGAGTCCTCTGTTCGATGTCCGGACCAACAGTCGCCAGACTCTCTGGCGGTACATCTACCTCACGAGTACGATTGCACCAAGTTCTACATCTGCAACTGGGGTACACCGATACTCATGCACTGTTCCATCCCTCTTCACTTCAACGAGAAGCTGCAGGTGTGTGACTGGCCTCAAGACGCCGGATGTGAGGGGAAAACTACGACGACAACCCTTCCACCAGAACCTTCGACCAAACCCACAAGACCAACTAGACCGACCACCACAGAAACAACGGAACCAGAAACCAAACCTCCAACTACAGAACCTTCCATTAAACCTCCAAGACCAACAAAACCGCCAAAACCAACAAAACCAACTCCTACGACAACCACACAACCAGAAACTGAACCTCCAACTACAGAACCTTCCATTAAACCTCCAAGACCAACAAAACCGCCAAAACCAACAAAACCAACTCCTACGACAACCACACAACCAGAAACTGAACCTCCAACTACAGAACCTTCCATTAAACCTCCAAGACCAACAAAAACCGCCAAAACCAACAAAACCAACTCCTACGACAACCACACAACCAGAAACTGAACCTCCAATCATTGAAGCAGAAACTGAGCCTCAAACTACTGAACCAGAAAGTGAGCCTCAAACCACTGAACCAGAAACTGAGCCTCCAACTACTAAATCAGAAACTGAGCCTCCAAACCCTGAACCAGATAAACTGAGCCTCCAACTACTAAATCAGAAACTGAGCCTCCAACCCTGAACCAGAAAATGAACCCCAACCACTGAAGCAGACTGAGCCTCCAACCCCTGAACCAGAAACTGAACCTCCAACTACTGAAGCAGAGCTGAGCCTTACCTGAAACCAGAAACTGACCTCCAACTACTGAAGCAGAAACGAGCCTCCAACACAGAACAGAAACTGAGCTTCCAATACTAAAGCAGAAACTGAGACACCAAATACTGAAGCAGAAACCGAGCCTCCAACACAGAACTAGAAATGAAGTCCAACACAGACTGAAGCAGAAAGAACTGAGCCTCCAACACAGAACCAGAAACTGAACTCCAACCACAGAACTAGAAACTGAGCTCAACCCAGACAGAAACTAGACAACTGAGATTTCAAACCACAGAACCATGGAAACTAGAGCTCTCCAACCACAGAAACTAGAAACTGAGCCTCCAACCACAGAACTTGAAACTGAGACTTCAACCACAGAACCAGAAACTGAGCTTCAACATCAGAACAGAAACTGAGACTTCAACTCAGAACCAGAAACTGAGACTTCAACCACAGAACTAGAAACTGAGCCTCCAACCACAGAATGAGCTAAAACACAGAAACTAAAACTGGACAACCAAAACAATGAGCTTCCAACCACAGAACTAGAAACTGAGCCTCCAACAAATGAACTAGAAACTGAAACTTCAACCACAGAACCAGAAACTGAGATTTCAACCATAGAACCAGAAACTGAGACTTCAACCACAGAACCAGAAACTGAGACTTCAACCATAGAACCAGAAACTGAGCCTCCAACCAAAGAACTAGAAACTGAAACTTCAACCACAGAACCAGAAACTGAGATTTCAACCATAGAACCAGAAACTGAGACTTCAACCACAGAACCAGAAACTGAGACTTCAACCATAGAACCAGAAACTGTGCCTCCAACCACAGAACTAGAAACTGAAACTTCAACCACAGAACCAGAAACTGAGATTTCAACCATAGAACCAGAAACTGAGACTTCAACCACAGAACCAGAAACTGAGCCTCCAACCACAGAACCAGAAACTGAGCCTCCAACCACAGAACTAGAAACTGAGACTTCAACCACAGAACCAGAAACTATGAGACTGACTTCAACCACAGAACCAGAAACTGAGACTTCAACATAGAACCAGAAACTGAGCCTCCAACCACAGAACTAGAAACTGAAACTTCAACCATAGAACCAGAAACTGAGACTTCAACCACAGAACTAGAAACTGAGCCTCCAACCACAGAACTAGAAACTGAAACTTCAACCATAGAACCAGAAACTGAGCCTCCAACCACAGAACTAGAAACTGAGCCTCCAACCACAGAACTAGAAACTGAAACTTCAACCACAGAACCAGAAACTGAGACTTCAACCACAGAACCAGAAACTGAGCCTCCAACCACAGAACTAGAAACTGAAACTTCAACCATAGAACCAGAAACTGAGACTTCAACCACAGAATCAGAAACTGAGCCTCCAACCACAGAACTAGAAACTGAGCCTCCAACCACAGAATAGAAACTGAAACTTCAACCACAGAACCAGAAACTGAGACTTCAACCACAGAACCAGAAACTGAGACTTCAACCATAGAACCAGAAACTGAGCCTCCAACCACAGAAATAGAAACTGAAACTTCAACCACAGAACCAGAAACTGAGACTTCAACCATAGAACCAGAAACTGAGCCTCCAACCACAGAACTAGAAACTGAGACTTCAACCACAGAACAAGAAACTGAGCCTCCAACCACAAAACTAGAAACTGAAACTTCAACCATAGAACCAGAAACTGAGCCTCCAACTAATGAACCAGAAACTGAAACTTCAACCACAGAACAAGAAACTGAACCTCCAACTTCAAAAGCTTCTGCTAAACCTCCAAGACCAACTAGACCTCCAAAAACAACAAAACCTCCAAAAACTACAAAACCTCCAAAAACTACAAAGCCTCCAAAAACTACAAAACCACCAAAAACAACCATTTCAATTCCTACCCCAACCAAAGAACCAGAAGCTGAACCTCAAACTACGGAACTAGTAAGTGATCCTACAGCCACAGTACCAGAAACTCAACCTACAGCCACTGTACCAGAAACTGAACCTACAGTCACGGTACCAGAAACTGAACCTACAGCCACTGTACCAGAAACTGAACCTACAGCCACGGTACCAGAAACTGAACCTACAGCCACGGTACCAGAAACTGAACCTACAGCCACTGTACCAGAAATTGAACCTACAGTCACGGTACCAGAAACTGAACCTACAGCCACTGTACCAGAAACTGAACCTACAGCCACGGTACCAGAAACTGAACCTACAGCCACGGTACCAGAAACTGAACCTACAGCCACTGCACCAGAAACTGAACCTACAGCCACGGTACCAGAGACTGAACCTACAGCCACGGTACCAGAAACAGAACCTACAGCCACTGTACCAGAAACTGAACCTACAGCCACGGTACCAGAGACTGAACCTACAGCCACGGTACCAGAAACTGAACCTACAGCCACTGTACCAGAAACTGAACCTACAACAACGGAACCAGAAACTGAACCTCAATCTAGGGAACCTTCCACTGAACCATCTATTGTGGTAACTACAGCAACGGAACCTTCTACGACGTTGAATGTTTCCTCAACGGACCCTTCAAGTAATGCCACCACGACCGTCCCAGTGGGCAGTAGCACCCATCCCTCCCCATCAAGACCAGTTGACCCTTCGTCAACGTTCCACCCCATTGTACCTCCTGCACCCCCAGACCCACTAAAGGGGTTGTTCGCCCACCAATACAACCCACCGTCCTCCCATAGGTCTGAACCACCTAAGGTCTTCAAGATTCAATATGATTTAGGAATTGAAGTTTTCTATTAAAATTGATTTTTTTCATTAAATATGTAAATTATAGTCCTGTTATATTTAATTTGTACATCCGATAAAGAAACATGCGCATTTCTTAAAAACACACTATATATAAACTGCTGTATATACTTTGCTGGTTCTTAACCACAATAAACTGTATGAATAAAATAAGACAATATATTTATTTATTAAAAATTTTTTTTTTTAATTTGAAGATTAAATATGATAACAATACACCGTTGGAGTTGGCAGCCTCAGGTAATATGGACCGGTGCAAACCAGGATGACGAAATCCTGATGAATCATACTATCAATTGTTCTGAATCAGCAGTTACGCGCGTGTACCAGATCATGTTTTCAAAAACAGAGATTGTTTTGCCAATTAGCATAACATAAGATTATTGGCAAACCCAGTAATTTAAATGAAAGAATCCTCCTATTTGGTATATAACAGTGAGTTTTCGACCTTTTCAAGATAGAGGGGGGGGGGGGGGGCGGTTAAGGTGTTAGGGGGATACTTATAAGTGCTCTACATACTCAGCTATCAAGCTACGGTAATTTGTGGGGTAGAATCTCCCACAGCTTGGGTCTCTGTTCAGTACGGAGGAGGGCGCCCCAAACCATCTTGAAAGTAGGAGTTATATAACAATCACGCAGCGACGGATGTTCATGTGTTCGACACCAGTTTGAGTTATAACCCTGAGGATAGGTCAGGGTGTTGAACTGCTGAGTAGGGACATTGTTAGAACAAGGACATTTTTTTCCAAACTCTTTCAAATATTTCTTAACAACAACAACACCTTATTTAGAAAAAAAAAAGTCAATCTTTTGATCCCATTTCTGTTCTCAGGATCAAAATATCTTCATTTTAATGGTATGTTTTTATGTTATACCTCGTTTATATTAATTTTTGAGATATTTGTCAAGTTTCTGCCCTCTCTTAGATGTGACGTGATGTTTCTGATAGAAGTTCAACTATGTTCCAGTAACCCACTTCGGTGGCTGCGAGGTATGACGCGCTATTCATGCAGTAAACTAGACTGCCTATGAGGGTGAGATAGAGGTTCTAATCTTGATCAGGTGTACTTAGGGTGATTTTACAATCTCCATCAATGTAAATGCTGGAACACGTCCTATAAATATAACCGTTTTAATCCATAAAACAATAAATCCACAACCCGAATGGGTAGTAAGACGCATTGTTTTATATATATAAATAACAATGCGTCTTACTACCCATTCGGGTTATACGCTTTTATATATATATATATATATATTATATATATATATATATATATATATATATATATATATATATATATATATAAAAGCGTATAACCCGAATGCGTCTTACATATATATATATATATATATATATATATATGTAAGACGCATTCGGGTTATACGCTTATATATATATATAATATATATATATATATATATATATATATATATATATATATAAGCGTATAACCCGAATGCGTCTTACATATATATATATATATATATAAAAAGCGTATAACCCGAATGGGTAGTAAGACGCATTGTATTCTTGGAAGAGGAGGAACTGGGTTTTATCCTTGGTACATACAAGGCCGGGTTTGAGCTCCTGTTGTGGTGATTTAAAATGGAAGGGGGAATTTTGCTCATTAATGGGATTTATTTTGGTTTCTTTCATTCAACCATGTTACTATTTATTGTGTAATAGCTTCAAAGTGGTAAATCGGTTTTTAACAAGCAAAACTACAGTTCTCATATATATATATACTATATATATATACTACAGTTCTCATATATATATATATATATATATATATATATATATATATATATATATATATATATATATGAGAACTGTAGTTTTGCTTGTTAAAAACAGATTTACCACTTTGAAGCTATTACACAATAAATAGTAACATGGTTGAATGAAAGAAACCAAAATAAATCCCATTAATGAGCAAAATTCCCCCTTCCATTTTAAATCACCACAACAGGAGCTCAAACCCGGCCTTGTATGTACCAAGGATAAAACCCAGTTCCTCCTCTTCCAAGAATTTTACAGTCAAACAAATGACATTACGAATTAAATAAATAAAGGCTAAAATACTTTTCAGTTTTCATAAGTACTCGTGCTAATAAAAGCTTACCAATCATATTAATAGTTTGATTTACTTGCGCTCTTGTTGGCAAACTCACGAATAATTGTGTCGTATATCAGAAAAAATATTATTATCTCATTCTCAAAGGTAACGAATGCCTTGACCTGCCCAAGATCTTTGACAAGTTTTCCTTTATAGTTACTGAGCAGGTTGAATCATTTTTATCCTTCCGCTAAGTTACCCAGGATGAATCCCCAGTGGGTGTGCTGGTCACCCACTAATTCTTGGCATTGATAATAGTGTTACTTGGTTGCTTGCTATATCACTGGTCAGATGTAGTGTTTACAATGCTCTATATCTCCTGGTATTGGCTAGAGCAAGTTGTTACTGCCATATATCTATCTCAGTCTGGTCAGATGTAGTGTTTACAATGCTCTATATCTCCTGGTATTGACTAGAGCAAGTTGTTACTGCCATAGATCTATCTCAGTCCGGTCAGATGTAGTGTTTACAATGCTCTATATCTCCTGGTATTGGCTAGAGCAAGTTGTTACTGCCATAGATCTGCCTCAGTCTGGTCAGATGTAGTGTTTACAATGCTCTATATCTCCTGGTATTGGCTAGAGCAAGTTGTTACTGCCATAGATCTATCTCAGTCCGGTCAGATGTAGTGTTTACAATGCTCTATATCTCCTGGTATTGGCTAGAGCAAGTTGTTACTTTCATAGATCTATCTCAGTCTGGTCAGATGTAGTTGTTTACAATGCTCTATATCTCCTGGTATTGGATAGAGCAAGTTGTTACTGCCATAGATCTATCTCAGTCCGGTCAGATGTAGTGTTTACAATGCTCTATATCTCCTGGTATTGGCTAGAGCAAGTTGTTACTGCCATAGATCTATCTCAATCCGGTCAGATGTAGTGTTTACAATGCTCTATATCTCCTGGTATTGGCTAGAGCAAGTTGTTACTTTCATAGATCTATCTCAGTCTGTTCAGATGTAGTGTTTACAATGCTCTATATCTCCTGGTATTGGCTAGAGCAAGTTGTTACTGCCATAGATCTATCTCAGTCTGGTCAGATGTAGTGTTTACAATGCTCTATATCTCCTGGTATTGGCTAGAGCAAGTTGTTACTGCCATAGATCTATCTCAGTCTGGTCAGATGTAGTGTTTACAATGCTCTATATCTCCTGGTATTGGCTAGAGTAAGTTGTTACTGTCATAGATCTATCTCAGTCTGGTCAGATGTAGTGTTTACAATGCTCTATATCTCCTGGTATTAGCTAGAGCAAGTTGTTACTGCAATAGATCTGCCTCAGTCTGGTCAGATGTAGTGTTTACAATGCTCTATATCTCCTGGTATTGGCTAGAGCAAGTTGTTACTGCCATAGATCTATCTCAGTCTGGTCAGATGTAGTGTTTACAATGCTCTATATCTCCTGGTATTGGCTAGAGCAAGTTGTTACTGCCCTAGATCTGCCTCAGTCTGGTCAGATGTAGTGTTTACAATGCTCTATATCTCCAGGTATTGGATAGAGCAAGTTGTTACTGCCATAGATCTATCTCAGTCCGGTCAGATGTAGTGTTTACAATGCTCTATATCTCCTGGTATTGGCTAGAGCAAGTTGTTACTTTCATAGATCTATCTCAGTCTGGTCAGATGTAGTGTTTACAATGCTCTATATCTCCTGGTATTGGATAGAGCAAGTTGTTACTGCCCTAGATCTGCCTCAGTCTGGTCAGATGTAGTGTTTACAATGCTCTATATCTCCTGGTATTGGATAGAGCAAGTTGTTACTGCCATAGATCTATCTCAGTCCGGTCAGATGTAGTGTTTACAATGCTCTATATCTCCTGGTATTGGCTAGAGCAAGTTGTTACTGCTTTAGATCTATCTCAGTCCGGTCAGATGTAGTGTTTACAATGCTCTATATCTCATGGTATTGGCTAGAGCAAGTTGTTACTGCCATAGATCTATCTCAGTCTGGTCAGATGTAGTGTTTACAATGCTCTATATCTCCTGGTATTGGCTAGAGCAAGTTGTTACTGCCATAGATCTATCTCAGTCTGGTCAGATGTAGTGTTTACAATGCTCTATATCTCCTGGTATTGGCTAGAGTAAGTTGTTACTGTCATAGATCTATCTCAGTCTGGTCAGATGTAGTGTTTACAATGCTCTATATCTCCTGGTATTAGCTAGAGCAAGTTGTTACTGCAATAGATCTGCCTCAGTCTGGTCAGATGTAGTGTTTACAATGCTCTATATCTCCTGGTATTGGCTAGAGCAAGTTGTTACTGCCATAGATCTATCTCAGTCTGGTCAGATGTAGTGTTTACAATGCTCTATATCTCCTGGTATTGGCTAGAGCAAGTTGTTACTGCCCTAGATCTGCCTCAGTCTGGTCAGATGTAGTGTTTACAATGCTCTATATCTCCTGGTATTGGCTAGAGCAAGTTGTTACTGCCATAGATCTATCTCAGTCCGGTCAGATGTAGTGTTTACAATGCTCTATATCTCCTGGTATTGGCTAGAGCAAGTTGTTACTGCTTTAGATCTATCTCAGTCCGGTCAGATGTAGTGTTTACAATGCTCTATATCTCCTGGTATTGGCTAGAGCAAGTTGTTACTGCCATAGATCTATCTCAGTCTGGTCAGATGTAGTGTTTACAATGCTCTATATCTCCTGGTATTGGCTAGAGCAAGTTGTTACTGCCCTAGATCTGTCTCAGTCTGGTCAGATGTAGTGTTTACAATGCTCTATATCTCCTGGTATTGGTAGAGCAAGTTGTTACTTCATAGATCTATCTCAGTCGGTCAGATGTAGTGTTTACAATTGCTCTATATCTCCTGGTATTGCTAGAGCAAGTTGTTTACTGCTATAGATCTATCTCAGTCCGGTCAGATGTAGTGTTTACAATGCTCTATATCTCCTGGTATTGGCTAGAGCAAGTTGTTACTGCCATAGATCTATCTCAGTCCGGTCAGATGTAGTGTTTACAATGCTCTATACTCCTGGTATTGGCTAGAGCAAGTTGTTACTGCCATAGATCTAGCTCAGTCCTGGTTCAGATGTAGTGTTTTACAATGCTCTATATCTCCTGGTATTGGCTAGAGCAAGTTGTTACTGCCATAGATCTATCTCAGTCCGGTCAGATGTAGTGTTTACAATGCTCTATATTCTCCTGGTATTGGCTAGAGCAAGTTGTTACTGCATAGATCTATCTCAGTCCGGTCAGATGTAGTGTTTTACAATGCTCTATATCTCCTGGTATTGGCTAGAGCAAGTTGTTACTGCCATAGATCTATCTCAGTCTCGATTAGTGTTACAGTCTTATTCCTGGTATTGCTAGAGCAGTTGTACAGTATTATCTCAGTCCGTCGATGTAGTGTTTACAATGCTCTATATCCTGGTATTGGCTAGAGCAAGTTGTTACTGCATTAGATCTATCTCAGTCGGTCAGTGTAGTGTTTACAATGCTCTATATCTTGGTATTGGCTAGAGAAGTTGTTACTGCCATAGATCTATCTCAGTCTGTCAGATGTAGTGTTTACAATGCTCTATATCTCCTGGTATTGCTAGAGCAAGTTGTTACTGCATAGATCTATCTCAGTCGGTCAGATGTAGTGTTTACAATGCTCTATATCTCCTGGTATTGGCTAGAGAAGTTGTTACTGCATAGATCTATCTCAGTCTGGTCAGATGTAGTGTTTACAATGCTCTATATCCTGGTATTAGCTAGAGCAAGTTGTTACTGCATAGATCTCTCAGTCGGTCAGATGTAGTGTTTACAATGCTCTATATCTCCTGGTATTGCTAGAGCAAGTTGTTACTCATAGATCTATCTCAGTCGGTCAGATGTAGTGTTTACAATGCTCTATATCTCCTGGTATTGGCTAGAGCAAGTTGTACTGCCTAGATCTCTCAGTCTGGTCAGATGTAGTGTTTACAATGCTCTATATCTCCTGGTATTGGTAGAGCAAGTTGTTACTGCCATAGATCTATCTCAGTCCGGTCAGATGTAGTTTACATGCTCTATATCTCCTGGTATTGGCTAGAGCAAGTTGTTACTGCTTAATCTATCTCAGTCCGGTCAGATGTATGTTACAATGCTCTATATCTCCTGGTATTGGCTAGAGCAAGTTGTTACTGCCATAGATCATCTCAGTCCGTCAGATGTAGTGTTTACAATGCTCTATATCTCCTGGTATTGGCTAGAGCAAGTTGTTACTGCCATAGATCTGCCTCAGTCTGGTCAGATGTAGTGTTTACAATGCTCTATATCTCCTGGTATTGGATAGAGCAAGTTGTTACTGCCATAGATCTATCTCAGTCCGGTCAGATGTAGTGTTTACAATGCTCTATATCTCCTGGTATTGGCTAGAGCAAGTTGTTACTGCTTAGATCTATCTCAGTCCGGTCAGATGTAGTGTTTACAATGCTCTATATCTCCTGGTATTGGCTAGAGCAAGTTGTTACTGCCATAGATCTATCTCAGTCCGGTCAGTTGTAGTGTTTACAATGCTCTATATCTCCTGGTATTGGCTAGAGCAAGTTGTTACTGCCATAGATCTGCCTCAGTCCGGTCAGATGTAGTGTTTACAATGCTCTATATCTCCTGGTATTGGCTAGAGCAAATTGTTACTGCCATAGATCTATCTCAGTCCGGTCAGATGTAGTGTTTACAATGCTCTATATCTCCTGGTATTGGCTAGAGCAAGTTGTTACTTTCATAGATCTATCTCAGTCTGGTCAGATGTAGTGTTTACAATGCTCTATATCTCCTGGTATTAGCTAGAGCAAGTTGTTACTGCCATAGATCTATCTCAGTCCGGTCAGATGTAGTGTTTACAATGCTCTATATCTCCTGGTATTGGCTAGAGCAAGTTGTTACTTTCATAGATCTATCTCAGTCTGGTCAGATGTAGTGTTTACAATGCTCTATATCTCCTGGTATTGGCTAGAGCAAGTTGTTACTGCCATAGATCTATCTCAGTGCTACTTATGGCTCCGATAATCATGAAAGTGGCAGAGGTATGCACAATACTAGTAATAACATTCAATATACAAGCGGTATCTGTGATGAATGGAGTGAAAGTGTCGCTTATAGGGTCAGTTGGTGGGCTTGGCAGGTTGATGTGTTTTCTGAGACAGTGAGGAAAGCAACGCCAACTACCTCATTCCTTATTTCCCTAGTACTCCTTTTCAATGACGGTGGAACTGTTGAGGATGCAACCAACCTTTGGGTCGAGTATTATACACACATGGGTTTCATTTTATTTCATATATTATTCCTTATTAAACTTGTGAACATCGGACTTGAACCCGAGGACTTGAAATTCTTGGGCTCGGTACGAATAGTCTCCCATTCATGACGGTTTTGCGGCCAGAATTCGTAATCTGGACCTACTGGTAGCAACGAACAAGCACTGTAAGATTATTTATACATGTAGAACCACGGTAAGCCTACATATTACAAACTCTGTCCAGTGCGTGTGTGTAAATAGCGTTCATGTGTTGTCAAGAAAGATCTTACCATCATTGTAATTCTATAATGGCGTTTACAAAACCGCAATTATTTTATATCTGGCTGAAAAAAAAGGCGTAACTTTCTGTGGTCAGCTGATATATGTTTTTATATCAGAATGGAATTACTCTAGAAATATAAATAAAACATTTTAGAAAATATTTTAAATTATTAATTGAAGTAAGGAAAGTTATTAATAATAATGGATAAAACTTGGATATTAAGTATCGAGTGTAATGTCAGTTTATAATGGAATTTATAATTGATTGAAGAATATGAGATTTAGATGCTACATTAGATAATCTATACAATAAAGCACAATAAATATACCTAAAAAATATAAAAATAAAATAACATGAAAAACATTAAAAAAAACTGATGAATTTTAAGTGTACAATTACTGTACATTAGGTGAAATTTAATTTTTTTTTTGTTTCTTATTTTAGTTTTGATATTTATTTTGGATGAAAACATATAATTTTTCATTAACGCTATTCATTGTGTCATCAAATATTGTGGGATGGAGTATGTTGGATAGTT
>JBCFYV010001001.1:25371050-25608550 GCA_039000515.1 Timema cristinae | reverse complement strand
GTGGCCACTGAAATGGGTCGCAGGCCTATTAAATTCTTAATTCAAGTGCAACCAAGATAAATTGGCCAATATTTTCCCTGGAGATAGGTTTGATAAACTTTAATGAAAATAACAGTGCAGAGAAAACCTTTGTTTATGCGCTCATTTGGGATTTGAACCAATTAAAATATTGACCTCTTAGTGTCAAAGTCAGGAGTGAATACCACTCCATTAACCCTGATCAATATGTTCTTCTCGTTGGTTCAACGGTAAAGGATTTTTATTTTTAAATATAAAAATATTTTAAGAATGTCATACATAGTTAACTGACCCACATAACATTGCGTGTGCGCTATTAATTATTTTTATCAAACACGCTTTTCACTTAATATCGTCAGCCGTTCCGGGTAAGCCATTTTCTTTATTTAAGAGCCGTCTGTACACTCTAATCTAGCTTGAAAGGTGGTAATCTTACCTTGCTGGGTTACACTGAGACCATATCTTATAATCTACACAAGCTCTTATTGTAAATATCCGGGTATTCAGGCTAAAAAAAAAATTGTACAGTGCACAACACATTTTTATCTCGAAATATTTACTTTATTAAGAACAAATAAAATTTGTGAAACGAAATAATATTCATTGTTGCAGAAACATTCCACCAAAGAGCTTCCTTGAATAATACACACTGTTACAGAAAAATTGATAACAGAGGGAAGTATTGGTCCGTCCAATAAAGAGATTTTTATATATACATATATACATTCATCTTTTCCCCCGCGTTCCGCTATTTTACCAATCAGAATAACAATTGGTATTTAGTATGTTTATAAGTTTCCCTGAGGTGTTTTTGGAATATAATATCTAACTACAATATTAAGCGCGGTTTACTTTAGGGCAGAAAGATAAAAAAAATAATCTCGAAATTTGCTCAGGCCATTTTGATTACATTTTTTATTCGTGTATTTTTTAACAATACTAATACAATTGCTACTCTGATTTTCCCAATATAAATTACTTTTGAGGGCACCATACATGGGTGAATGTTTCCAAATTTTATCATAGCTCCACACATATTTTAAGATACAAAATAACTTATTACTATACAATTTAGTACCGTTATAAATAATACTATTTAATCAAAAAAACTTTTTTTATAAAACTAATATTTTCGGAGCTATAACAAAATATGTATATTTCTTACAAGTCATAAAAATGTGAAATTTATTTTTATTCTATTTGGTAAACAGAGATGTTCTTCTTTTCCTTAATGTTTCTGTAACAATGTATATTACTTCATTTATGCTCTTTAATGGAGTTTCTATTCAAAAACATGTGTATAAAATGTTGTCTCACAAATCTTAGGAATTCTTAAGTAAAAACATCTACTTTAAGATAAAAGAGATAAAAATTCTGTACGGCACACCGTACTATTTATTTTCATAATAGATAATGGTTAACACGTGGTAAATAATAATCTTAAAACCCAAAATGTATAGTTTAACCTGCCTCTGCGTGATAGCCCTTCAAAATCTCCCTCCTGGTCTATCGTTACAACATGAATTATTCTACGACATTGATCGACCAGATAACACGAACACTCACGTAAAATCCTAATATAACGTGACTTGGACCTCTTCCCTTGGACACAAGACACGAAACGAAAAAAAAAAAGTTAATTTTAATTTCGTTTGACCAAGTTTTGGTGTTGTTTGATTTCCCGCGCAACCCCATACAAGGACATGATCACTAAATATATACTGATTGTAAATAAATGAACACACTCACATGTGTGTGTACGTATATAGTTATTAACAATAATGGCGTGTCGTACGTAGCCCAGTTTGTGGAAAGATTAGCCCGTACTAATGTACAGTTGTCTAGGGGACGCTCGAATGTACTAATAGTACATCCTTTCCGTGTCCTGATGAGATGAGGTGATGGTGAGTATGAGGGTGATAGCGAGTATGATGGTGATAGTGAGTATGAGGGTGATAGCGAGTATGAGGGAGATAGTGAGTATGATGGTGATAGTGAGTATGAGGGTGATAGTGAATATGAGAGTGATAGTGAGTATGATGGTGATAGTAAGTATGAGGGTTTAGAACCAGTGGAAACACTGAAACCTAAATTAAGCCTATCCAACCAAACCCTGGTTGCCGTTCGGGTAGTTCCCCTTTCGATAAGAAAGCTCTCCAGTTCCAGCTGGAAATAAATCCCTGGACCTCTAAGTCAGCGGCCAGGGACTCTAACCACTATACTATTGTTACAAAAAATGGAGAGTCTTAAATCAAGTCTGAAACTTTAGCTCATTGATCTACCTTTTATTAAGTTGCATCTTTGAGAACGCGTATTAAATGTCAAGATAATCAATTCTAATTTGTATGTGACGCAGAGGTTGGATCTCAAATACCAACTGATGTATTATATTTTTTACTAATGGTTTTAGCATTCTCCCAAAGATTACAAAGACTAAATTATACAGTCACAACCCTAATACCGTAAAAAGCAAGCATATAGCCCCAACTATTTGCGATGGGAAAACAAAAGGGTTTTTATTCACTAAATAAACAATTTCGATGACAGATATAACAGATTATTAGTCAGATAAATATATTTTGCTAACTAAATGTTACAATAATGTTTTATTAGTATGGAATAAAATTATTTTTTGAAATATACCATACGTCTGTCTAATGTAAGACCAGACTAAATATTACCCGCCTTTTTGGCGTAGTTAGCTAAAGCTCTAGTTTCATGTTGAGCTAGACTGTTGAGGACGAGGAGATCGAAGTTTGAATCTCACTCGGGTGAACTGGGTTTGGTGTTTCCTAAATGGTTTTCCAGTCTCCCTCCACGCAAATGCCGGTTCACTTCCTCTATATTCAACCTTCCCAATTCCTAACACATTAGTATAATTAGTACTTAAGCGTATAACCCGAACGGGTAATAAAACTCTGTTTTAGGTATTATTATTATTATTATTATTATTACAGACGAAATATTACAACTTTAAGTCAGCGCCTGATTTTAACAGTATAGATTTCTCTTCCTACTGTCATGTGTGAGTGGTTGCATATGTACCGTGGTACGGGCGTAATATATGCCAGTACGGGAGTTTTACACACGAAAAAAAATTTTAATTTATTAAAAAAAACTATTTCTCGTTTGTCTGATTGTAAGTTTTAGTTTAAAAAATATATATATTATGAACACAAAATAAAGGTTAAATAACTTCTGCTTTGTTAAATTTTGAGAAACAAAGTTCTTCCAAATATTTAAAGTTAATTTCAAACAACTTTTTTAACTTAAATTATTGAGAAAGCTTTTAAAAACTACAACATTATATTTGAAATAAATATAATCAATATAATAATTTGTTTAAATTATTTAACACTTTAAATTTAACTAACGTTTTTCTTAAAAATAAAAAAATACTTTGATATAGTATAAATATGAGTTAAAGAGAAACAATTATAGATAAATATACATAACATCACTGGACGAATGATTGATATATTTATTTTATCATAACTTCTTAATACCCGTTAATGTTGTACCTATATATGATAATTATTCTAATGAGGTAGAGATGAGAAAAGAAGCGTTTCAGAGGAAACAGCACCTGCGATTGAGTGGAACCACGATAATAAAAAAAACACCCTCAGTGACCCGACCAGGATTCGAGCCCCCATCTAGTCATCATCATCAGACCAGTCTAACATTGCTGATATTGAAGTATAGGCCTAATTTCCACGTGTGTGGAAATATTAAATGAGGCCCTTAGCTAACCTCAACTTGGACAGCTCTGTGTTAAGAACTAGTTTATAATATCTGTACAAAAATAATAATGGTAAACAATATTGCCCACATATATTTAAAATGTCTTCCGTTGATAATATACAATCATCATCACAATCATTTTCCAACTTAAGGGTTCATTTAGGTAAAATGCAGCCACAGCTAAGCCCTTCCTGTCCTTCTTTGTTGTTTGCCACTTTGATGTTATGTTTCTATTTATTGATTAGTTTTTAGATACTTCTTCCCGTCTTCTGTACGTCATAGAAGGAAAGGTTTGAGGGAAAGAGGAGCTTAGGAAGGAGGAGGAGATTAAAATATTATATGATATTAAAGGAAATAAGAACATTCTGGGAGTTGAAGAGGGAGGCTGAGGACAGGGAGCGAGCATTGGGGGTCTAAGTTCACTGACTAAAAGAATGGACCTGTCGTGAGACAGAACACCTAATAATAAATTATAGGGACTGTATATACTTTAAATGTGGATTTCAACCACTTGGGATGGTTGGTTAATATATTCTTTATTTTATGAATTATGATCAAGTTTAGAAACCTTGGAAATGGATATTTTTTTTTTTGTTTGAATTAATTTTATTTTTTGGGATCGATAACATGAAATGGAACATCGTAAAATTACCAAATTTAACGAAATGAATCAAACCATCGCCACCTTTTCCGTTACACCTACACACGAAACTTAACCCATCAATAACTAACCCTTCCTCCTTCCAACCCCTTTCCCACTCTGCTGGAAGTTTCTACCCTGCGTAGGAAGGACTGTAGGGGTAGTTTACCCTCCCTCCCTCTCATATGCCTGCGAGACCCAATCCTGGCTGAGAGGGTACAACTGGGATATGATACGTTTTTCAAATAATGGATTGTTCTCTTGAACCTCGTGGCATTTCAAGACCACAGAAGAAGAATGACTCAACAACCATCGTATTTATTTGAACAGTATGGCATTTTCATGGACACCGCACCCTTTACTCATACACACACCTCCATAATAATAATAACTTTATTATTATTATTATTTTTAAAATTTAAAATTTAAATTTTAGCACCGCGTCTTACTACCCGTTCGGGTTATACGCTTTAAGTACTAATTACGCTAATGGATTAGGAATTGGGAAGGTTGAATTAGAGGAAGTGAACCCGCATTTACGTGGAGGGGGAGTGGAAAACCATTTAGGAAAAACCACCCCAATTCACCCGACCGAGATTCGAACCTCGATCTCCCCGTCCCCAGAAGTCGAGCTCAACACGACATGCGCGTTTGCTAACTACGCCACCGAGGCGGGTATTATTATTATTATTATTATTGTTATTAGCACCGCATCTTACTACCCGTTCGGATTATACAAACTTACGCTAATGTGTAATGGTAGGGTGATTGTGAGATGAAATGGAGGACCTACAGTTTAACGTGGGATCCGAACCACGGTGGAGACCTGGCATTCCCCACATTCACAAGTTGTGATTAATACACGTCTTGTCAGAGGTGGAGGAAGGGTTTGGTAATCAGATAAATCTGTGCCGGGACCGAGGATTGAACCCCGGACCCCCAATACAGAAGTCTGACACCTTACCCCCTCCATGATATTAAAACCCTTGTAAGCTTCGTGCAGATAGCATAACCGAACCTATAGGATTGGTTTATGGGTTTGCACACCTGATTCTAACTCAAGACGTCCACAGTTCATATCTGATCGGAAGTACTTGGATAGTTTTTTTCTTATTAGTATTTTTACAACACGTCTTACTACCCGTTTGGGTTATACGCTTATGTACTAATTACGCTAACAGTTTTTAAGGGATTTGGAAGGATATATTTAGAGGAAGTGTAGCCACATTTGAATGGAGTGAGGGTATAAAAACAACCCTCTCTACACCAGGATGAAATTCAAACCTTGATCTTCCCATCATTGGCGATCTAGTCTATCGCGAGAGTAGCGCGTTAGACCATATGGTAATCAAACAACTATGGGAGACATGGATCAGACCTTTAGGATTCTAATTTTAACTTATTATTGAATTTAAAAAACATACAAATTAAAACGGTATTACATTAGATTTACATATCCTAACGTCTATGTTATATATTAATAGTTTTGTAAGATCTTCATCGATGGGCACAGGTGAAATAGGTCATGTTCACATAGTTTGATTTACCAGTGATGGGGAGGCTAGGTGTTTTTTCCCAATCTCCCTTCATGTAATTGCAGGTACAATTCTTTACATTCTGCCTTCTTCATTCCCTCCACATTAACATGATTAAAATTAGGGTAACCTGGTTGTAAATTAAGAAACGGTTTCTGTATTTTTATATATTTTAGTATAAATATATTTTTTAGTTTAATGTTAATAATTTAAAACAATATTTTGATACCGGTCAACTCGACCTTTTCTCTAAGAACTAATGTTAGTGTAGGAGTACAACTTGACAATAGTAGAGAGAGAGATAGAGAGAGAGATAGAGAGAGAAAGAGTAAAAAATAAAATGCCAACCCTATGTTATCCCTTGAATAAATTACTAAAAAAGTATAATAGTAATAATAGTGTAATAAGGGGAAGGAGAGGAAGGGATAGGACAGAGGGGGTGAAGGGAGCTCTAAAGTTCATACTACCTGTGAGGGAGGGAAGCGTTGGACCAACCAGTGCGCGACGTCGTTTGATGACGTCAGACGTCGGCTGGATCAATACATCCCTCGGTCTTTTGAGGGAAGGAGTTGGAGGGAGGGGGGGAGTTTGAGGTAAAGGGGGAGAGGTTGGTAGAAGTGGAGCAAGCTAGCCTAGCCCAGGGTTTCTGCTGTGGCCTGGTACCGGGGAAATTCGCGTAGCCCATGTACGAAATACACGCAATAGTGACTAAAAACACCTCGGGTTTTCATTAGGTCAAAAAATATATTTTTTGGGGAGGAAGATAATCAAGGGGATACTTACATCTATTTTGCGTGTGTATGTGATTTTATTTATTTTTAGAAATAAAGAAGATGTTCGGTGGTGTTTTTCAAAGTGCTAGATGTATGTATTATATGATTCATACATGAGTGGTACAGGTCTGAGAAGAGGGTGCGTTCATTATCGTCACGAGATTTTGTCAAGGTCAAATATACAGTACAGATAAGAGAGAGGTAGGTAAAACGCCCAAAATATACAATCTTTATTAAAAAATATAAAATGTAAATATTGTAGTCTGTAATATTTTATGTAAAATATGTCGATTATTTTTTTAATGTGTGTATCCATTTAAAAATCAGTTTAAAATATTAAAAATATATCAGTCAAATATTTGAAAAATATTTTACTAATTAAAATTTCAAACGAAATATTTGATAGATAAGTGTTAAACTCAAAATAGGTCAGACGTCAAAAGATTTTTTGTTGTTGTGAAATTCATGTTGAATCATAATACTAGATTACTATTTGATCTAAAATGATCTAATAATTTTCTAGAATGATTGTTTACCATTTGTGTGGAGGTTTGCGAGTGGCAACATAAACCAAAACTTTAAATTAATCTAACTTTTAATAAGCCGTGTTTAAGAAATGTGCTAGTTGGTGAAACATTAAAGTTAATTAATTAATAATAATAAAATAATTT
The DNA here is from genome assembly GCA_039000515.1 of Timema cristinae. Classification (NCBI taxonomy): domain Eukaryota; kingdom Metazoa; phylum Arthropoda; class Insecta; order Phasmatodea; family Timematidae; genus Timema; species Timema cristinae. The sequence goes on along the minus strand of JBCFYV010001001.1, from coordinate 25,601,169 downwards.
ATACAATTATATGTTGTTTAAATTTGTTAAAATGTATTTAAAATTCCAATTAAACCATCAGTAAAATAAAAAAAATTTAATATATAAAAAAGACTGATATTTTATTTAAATTTAAATATTCACACAACTAAAAAAGATGTACTGTAACCAATTAAAAAATGTTAGCCTAAATTAATAAAAGTTAAATTTTATGATAAGCAATTATTCAAGTAAATAATAATTTCTAAACAAAGTTTATTAATAAACTGAGATATTTACTTTCAATTTTTGCCAATTTATCATACTATTATAACTAAACCAACTTAAATAATGTTACAAGTTATTCTTCAACAGTGTTAAATTATTACAATATAATTTTTAGCTATAACCAAAATTTGTTTTTAATAAATCAAGTTTGATTACCGCAGCAACTGTGAGATGATTAGAGTACTAATAATGTGCAATTAACAACATAACTTCTCATAAAAATATATATATTTTTTTAAATTTTATAACCTATAAAGTTGCTCATGTCAATACTTTGATTACTATATTTTGTTAAAAGTAATTGAATGTTCAAGTAAATGGTTAGTAATAAAATACATAATTTAACTTTTAAAAATTATTTTTATTGAAAAAATAATTAAATTCACTTGTAATATGTTTATCTATAGTTGTGAATTAACTTCTACGGACCTTCTTGAATCTATAAACTAGCTAATAATGAGCACCAGTAGAGGAAGGACAGTAGTTTAAATACTTTTGTAATATTATTGTAGTCAAATAATTTCTGTAATTCGAACCTCCTCGGAATACACAAAAATCACTTACCAAGAGATAGTAGATTATTGACAAGATAATTCATTTATAGAATTTATTAAAATAATTAGTACTTTAGTTTTTCTTTGGAAGGTATCCAATAGGTGTAAATCTTCTGTTTTTATTCTAAAATAAATCAATATAACTTTTATTGGGTTCTTTCTACGATTTTCTCAACATTTTATATTTTACACAAAGGTCGTTACTTCATAGTATTTTATAAAATAAGATAGTTGTATTAACTAATCATTATTTTTATACATGATTAAAGGTTTAGTAGTAATAAAGCAATATAATGTTCCATAAAGTTAATGAACAAAGATAAAGGAGTATTTGAGCAATTATTCTTAACTCTAAATATTATATCAATAAAGTTGCCTGAGTAGATGAAGGATACACGTTATGGTTCTTTAACACTTTTTAAACTATTAATATATTAGGTTAAATTATATATTTCAGTGCCATAACAAATGAATTAAATTATTTAATTCAAAATATTACTTGTAAAACAATTTTAACCGATTTTTCAAACATTAACAGCCCATGATAAAACTTAAAGCGTTTTGTGTCCTAATAATAAATATAAATTTTAAATGTAAACTAATTATTTTATCGTATCAATAAATTAAACTTATATTTTGGGTGAGGTGATTCATGTGATTACATAGCCACATATATTATTAATACTTGCATGGATATTCCCACACCTGTGATCCCTCGGTATAAGGCGTCAAGCTCACCCTAGATTGGATTGCCAGTGACGAGGAGGTCAAGGTTTGACTCTCACCAATATTTACTAGGATTTATGCCATTTATTATTAATCACAATGGTTTTTATATCTTCTCTCCACAAAGACGTAGGTACAATTCCTTTAAGAACTCCTTCCTCATCCCTACGCCTTAAATTAAATCGTTAAGGTGGAGTACTAGTGAGCGTGAGTTTAGGGCAGTATTTTTGCAGTTTTTATAGCACAAACATCTTTTAACCCAAATAAATCAAATATTTATTCTATAGAAACATAGAGTTTAGTTTTCTGCTCATGCTAATCTCAACAGTTGTTGAATATCTGTCATGAACATGGCAGCATTTGGTGACAAACTTTTCTCTTTATTTAAAAAGTTTGTCACCAAATGCCGCTATGCTCATGACAGATATTCAACAACTGTTGATATTAGCATGTGCAGAAAAAAAACTCTATGTTTCTATAAAAAAAGATTTGATTTATTTGGGCCAGAAAATGTTTGTGCTATAAAAACTGCAAAATTAATGCACTAAACTCGCGCTCACTAGCACTGCGCCTTAATAACCAAGGTGTTAAGTGTAATAATGTTTTAAAAAAATTATTTATTTTGAGACTAAAACTCTAATTGTAATTTTTCATTTTCAGGATTCAATAAAAAAAACAATACTAAAAGACTGTGAAAAGAAAAATATTGAAAACCTTAAATAAACAATAGAAAACGTTGGTAAAAAATAAATAAAAAAGAAGCCACCTTACAGGTGTTAGCGGCAGAACAGACCAACCTTCAGCTGAAAGGATAGTCGTGTCGAATGCGGGACAAAAAGTCACGCGTCCATGTGCGGGTTAGCGTTTAGGACACGCAACAGCCCTTCTAAGAAGACATCCCTGCGTTGGGGCGACTGCTGTGCACCGCCACAAGCTTGCCACGGAGCCAACCCTCCGAGACGCCTTACGTCTTAGGACTACTCTGTCGTATGGCAAGCGACCGCATAGAGGCAGGGAATACATACACCACAGTCTGAATTCAATAATTAGACAATCAGGTGTTTCTGGTTGTCGAACCCTTGATTTTTATTGCCTATAATAGTTTGCACAAAAAAACAACTAATCAACGTTCCAACACAATAACAATAAATAGTTTCAAGACTGCTATATAATAATCCAACAAAAAATCACTTGTATAAAAAAAAGGTCTGAATAAAAAAAAATATGATGAGTATATGTCTGTGGGGAAAATATGAAGTTATTACTATGTTAGAAAATATAACAGACTACGTTAAAAACACAGCAACGAATATAGTATATTTGAAAAACTGTTGAAATAAAAGAAAAAATATATATAAATTTAAGAAGAGTTAGTTTGTAGGTGTAAATATTTATAAAGAAAAGTAAAGAAATATTTTTGTGATAGAAAAAAATAAATATATTTTTTCTCTCGCTCTTAATAATTGAGGTAGAGTGAGACACTTAATTTGTTAAATTAGAAGAGAGTTATTTTAATAAAGGATATTAAAACTAAGAAAGTCTACAGTATTTAAACAATAAAAAATAAACAATCAAGAAAAAATAAGTTATTTCTTTAATTCTACATATCAGTGCTCCGTCAAGAATAATTAGTCTGTATTTTCTTCTATCTTCTTCGCCTTCTGTTGTCTAATATATCAGGTATGTACAATCAAGAATATATATCATATGTACATGTGCATACATAAAAAATAATGTCAAGTCAATACAAAAAAAAACTGAATGTTCTAAATTAACTTCCCTAATTGTCAATCCATTAAAACATATTTGTAAATTGGGTGGATATGAACCTGTTTTGAGGTAGCTTTTCACCTTCAGAAAAGGCTAAATCTTCTGACCAGGCTAAAGATAAATTATTTTGAGTGATTTAACGTTCTGATAGGATTAAATAATTAAATGTGATTTATTTGGGATGTGTGATCTTTACGGATATTAATAGCTGGAATTTTTTTTATACATTGAACATATAAATTTCTTGATCATATCCAAACCAAGACATATTTTTAATTTCATCAATAGAAATGTGTAAACTCGATCTACTGACAGTGGTTTTTTTGGGGGCGGGGCATAGATTTTTACATTTACTAAGAAATACACTAAAATATTAATTCACCCCAAAAATAATGTTGGGATGGAAGGAATGTAACATAATTTCATACTTTCACAATTTATGTTGGGATGGAAGGGAATGCAACATAATTTCATACTTTCACAATATATGTTGGGATGGAGGGAATGCAAATAATTTTCATACTTTCACAATATTATGTTGGGATGGAAGGAATGCAACATAATTTCATACTTTCACAATATTATGTTGGGATGGAAGAGAATGCAAATAATCTTCATACTTTCACAATATTATGTTGGGATGGAAGGAATGCAACATAATTTCATACTATCACATATTATGTTGGGATGGAAGGGAATGCAACATAATTTTCATAAATTTCACAATAATTTTGGGATGTAAGGAATGCAACATAATTTTCATATACTTTCACAATATTATGTTGGGATGGAAAGAATGCAACATAATCTTCATACTTTCACAATATTATGTTGGGATGGAAGGGAATGCAACATAATTTTCATACTTTCACAATTTATGTTGGGATGGAAGGGAATGCAACATAATTTTCATACTTCACATATTATGTTGGGATGGAAGAGAATGCAACATAATCTTCATACTTTTACAATATTATGTTAGGATAGAAGGGAATGCAACATAATTTTCATACTTTAACAATATTATGTTGGGATGGAAGGGAATGCAACATAATTTCATACTTTCACAATATTATGTTGGGATGGAAGAGAATGCAACATAATTTTCATACTTTCACAATATTATGTTGGGATGGAAGGAGAATGCAACATAATTTTCATACTTTCACAATATTATGTTGGGATGGAAGGGAATGCAACATAATCTTCATACTTTCACAATATTATGTTGGGATGGAAGGGAATGCAACATAATTTTCATACTTTCACAATATTATGTTGGGATGGAAGGGAATGCAACATAATTTTCATACTTTCACAATATTATGTTGGGATGGAAGGGAATGCAACATAATTTTCATACTTTCACAATGTTTATGGCAAAAAGATTTTTGGACCAAATTAAATCAAATATCACTTCATTGGTTACTTTTTATAATACATAACTTATAAAATACAAACATGTTTTTTACGCTAAAATTGATAACATTAAATTCTCAATTAGTATTATTTTATAGGTATTGAGATCATCTATCAAAGTTAACAGCTGAAATTAACATGACTTGAGGTATAGCTACGTAGGTAGGTACTAACTACTCTAATGTGTTGGATATTATGAGGGTTTAATTTAGAGGAAGTGCACCCGCACTTGCGTGGAGGGAAAGGGTGAAACCATTTAGAATAAAACCAACCTCTGTGCACCCAACCGGGATCGAACCCGATCTACCCATCTTCGACAGTCTAGTCTAACACGAGAGTAGCGTGTTAGATCAAGAGGTTATGTGAAGCTGGTTAGATTCTATTGATACAAAATTAAAATAGGTTTTATAGAGATCAAGAAATTTATGTTGAAAGAAATTGCGGCTTCCTCTTAAAAACACTTTTGAATTTTGATTTAAAAAAAAAAAAGATATCTACTCTCGTGTTAGACTGGACTGCCAATAATGGGAAGATCAGGTTTCGAATCTCATTCGGGTGTACTGAGGGTGGTTTTCCCTAAATAGTTTTCCACTCTCCCTCCATGAAAATGTAGATAAACTTCCTTCAAATAAAACCTTCCTAATCCCTAAAACCATCATCTGAATTAGTACATAAGCATACAGTCCGAATGGGTAGTAAGGCACATTTAAGAAAACCAACTATAAATACATTTTTTGACCTTTTCTTAAAGAATGTTCCTGCCAAATTTCGTTGAAATCGGTCCACACATTTGGCGGTTAGCATGGAACACATATGTGGACAGACAGACAAAACGAGAGATGGTAAAGTTAAAACAGGACTTAGTTAAGCTCGGTTAGTAATATTGATTTGTTTTCTGTCTAACTTAGTTAAGCTCGGTTAATATTATTAATTTACTTTCTGTTTAACTTGATAAAATAAAGCCAAGACGAAATAAAAATAAAATTCAAATTGAAATCCAAATAAAATCTTAAGACTGTAGTGACGTTAAGAACATGACGTAATTGTTAATATGATGCACTTATTATTTTTTAAATGGAGGAGATAGCTCTACTGTTACCGGACGTACTAGTTAATAGAAGCGGAAAACATATTAACATGGATGACCTGGTGGCCTAGGGGTAAGGGGTCAGACATATGTGTTGGGGGTCCGGGGATCAATCCTCGGTCCCGGCACAGATTTATCTGATTACCAAACCCTTCCTTCACCTCTGACAAGATGTGTATTAATTACAACTAGTGAATGTGGGGAATGCCAGGCCTCCACCGTGGTTCGGATTCCACGTTAAACTGTAGGTCCTTCATTTCATCTCACAATCACCCAACCATTACACATTAGCGTAAGTGCGTATAACCCGAACGGGTAGTAATACGCGGTGCTAATAATAATAATAACATATTAGTATATAATATACAGGCACAGTACACTTCGTTTACCCTGAAACTATGGCCCTATCTTATAAGATAGGGCCATAGTATAATCCGTCAAGGTAAGACTGGTACTTCTCATGGTAAACATGGTGTGCTTGCATCATTGATCACGTGGACTAAAGTCAAGCTCGTTTATTATGGTTTGTTGGATACAGGGTGGTCGGTGTTTGAATCCCAGACGAGTGTAATGAAGGTATTCTCCCTTAATAAATTTCACATTCCTCTTCTATGCAAATGCGTGTACAATTTTTCTGAACTTTCCATGGTATAGTTAAAAAAAACTAGAATAACCGATACACAACCAAATAAATGAACAATTAAAATTAATTTAAATCCCAAGTACAACTTAGACAGCTGGGATTGAGTTGGGATGGGAGGGGACGCGATATAAGATCAGTATTTTTTGCAGTTTTTGTGGCAAAACTCTTTTTGGATAAAATAAATCAAATATTGCTCCAGTATTCCTCCACATGTTAATATCAACAGTTGCTAAATATCTTTCATTAGTATAGCGGCGTTAGATGAGAAAATGTTTACATGAAGAGAACATCGTTGACAAATATTCAACAACTGTTGATATCACCAGGTGAAGAAAAATTAAATTCTAGGTTTATACTGGAGCAATATTTTATTTTTTTGGCCAAAAAATGGTTTTGTCGTAAAAACTTCAAAAACACTGTTTTTTTCTCACCTTAAGCCACTACTTACAAACACAGATACAAAATAAAGTGTTATTGTCGCAATATGTTAGATATCTGATAGTGACGGATGTAACTAGAACTATTTTTATATTTTAATAAGACAAGCTATGCGCTCTCAGGGTGTCAATTTTGATAGATTTGTACCAATACAAATACATTAATAATAATGTCACTGTTTCTCAATGTTTTCCTCAAATGTTTTATTTGTACTAGTTCTTAAACTACAAATATTATACTCAGGGTCAACTCTTTACCAAGAACGGACTTGAAGATTTCCTCTACACACATCATTTAGTGAATAGTGTACGAAGCACGGTTTAAGAATAAAGGATGACACTGCTTTAAGCGTCTGTTCCAATCTATAAAAATAAACCTTTTAATACGCCTCCAGTACTAGTCAACCTCTAGACCTTTCTGTTACTTCTTTACTGCTAGACACTCAAAATCGATATAATCAAGGTCCGTCATTCTCAATGATGCATGGGCCAGTATAGTTCCTTAGTAAAACTTACAAAAAGAATTATAAGGGCCGCACTAAATGTCGAGGCATGTATTTTGACGTAACCGCATATTAAAGGACAAATTATATATTTCTTGTAGCTATACACATAGCTTTAACAATGAGTGAGGGACTTGAGTAATACCCAGCTTGACCGTCTTTTGTCTAGCGATGCCATAATTCTGTGGGGAGGAGGGGAGAGTAAAACTATTTAGTAATCTATAGAAGCTATACCTTGGTTGTGATTGGACGAACAGTAAATAAAATCCAAACATATTTTTTTTTTTGCTGCCAACATTGATAACATTTTACTCTATTTGTTTTATTTTATAGGTATTGATAATATATATCAAAAGTGACAGTTGCAGATAGTATGACTTGATGTATGAATATATTAAAATTGTCTTGGTAACTATAGTAACTAGCTTTTACTGTTCTTCCTACCAACATCGTACTGTTCTAACCGCTTATATAACTTAAACCATGATATCTATATCCAAGCATTATCAACTTGATTTGTAAATTATCTTTTTTTTTCTTTCCTCGTACTGAAGCCTTAAAATGGCTGAGACCTCACACTGGCTATCATCTATGAGGGAAGTGCATCGTTACTATTGGAGAAACAGCGTTGTCATTCTCTCCTCAAATATAAGACAAGTTTCGCAACGGTGGTTAGCCGAGGTTGCCAGTAGTTCCTTCTTACCCCAGCACACCACCTTCAGACATACCTGAGAGCTGGGAGATTTGGCCAGTAGCTTCTTCTTACCTCAGCACACTACCTTCAGACATACCTGAGAGCGAGGAGATTTGGCCAGTAGCTCCTTCTTACCTCAGCACACCACCTTCAGACATATCTGAGAGCTGGGAGATTTGGCCAGTAGCTCCTTCTTACCCAGCACATTACCTTCAGACATACCTGAGAGCTGGAGATTTGGCCAGTAGCTCCTTCTTACCCCAGCACACCACCTTCAGACATACCTGAGAGCTGGTAGATTTGGCCAGTAGCTCCTTCTTACCACAGCACATCACCTTCAGACATAATTAAGAGCGAGGAGATTTGGCCAGTAGTCCTTCTTACCCCAGCACACCACCTTCAGACATAATTAAGAGCGAGGAGATTTGGCCAGTAGCTCCTTCTTACCCCAGCACACTACCTTCAGACATACCTGAGAGCTGGGAGATTTGGCCAGTAGCTCCTTCTTACCCCAGCACACCACCTTCAGACATAACTGAGAGCTGGGAGATTTGGCCAGTAGCTCCTTCTTACCCCAGCACACTACCTTCAGACATACCTGAGAGCTGGGAGATTTGGCCAGTAGCTCCTTCTTACCCCAGCACACCACCTTCAGACATAACTGAGAGCTGGGAGATTTGGCCAGTAGCTCCTTCTTACCCCAGCACACTACCTTCAGACATACCTGAGAGCTGGGAGATTTGGCCAGTAGCTCCTTCTTACCCCAGCACACTACCTTCAGACATAACTGAGAGCTGGGAGATTTGGCCAGTAGCTCCTTCTTACCCCAGCACACCACCTTCAGACATAACTGAGAGCTGGGAGATTTGGCCAGTAGCTCCTTCTTACCCCAGCACACTACCTTCAGACATACCTGAGAGCTGGGAGATTTGGCCAGTAGCTCCTTCTTACCCCAGCACACCACCTTCAGACATACCTGAGAGCTGGGAGATTTGGCCAGTACCTCAGCACACCGCCTTCAGAATTAACTGAGAGCGAGGAGATTTGCCAACAGTTGACTAAGAGAGAGAAAGAGAGAGAGCTAATATAATGGTTTTCTCCATAAGACCTGCAATTCCCTCAGCGATGATATTGGGTGTAGCTAATGTGTGTTTCAGACCGACGAGCTGACAGTGCATGGGACACCCGATAAAACATGGGTAGTTAAATTCACACTCTACATATTGGTCACTTAAGGTGAACGAAAAAAAAAAACCTGCAGTGGGTGATTTTTACACTTTAAGACTTACTCTTTTTACGTTTGGGTGATTTGGTTATTTTAAATTCCGGTGTGTGTTCAAAGTGTTTTAATCTTGACTTGCTTCGAAAGCAGTTGGAGTACAAACGTTTTAAGAGTTCACTATAAGAGTTCTCCTGTGCGTTTTGCTTGTTTTAAGAACTGAAAAAAAAAGCATTTATGGTATATAACGTGCTAAACACACACTATAACAGTACACGACTTACAGACAAGCTTAGCCTAAAACTCTGCCCATTTTATACTAAACACACCCAATAGATAGTCATAATTGGATATTGAGACGGTTCCATATACAAATGGTAGATTTATTCCTCAAAAGATGAGGTGACCTGGTGGTCTAGGGTTAGGGTGACGGACTTCTGGACTTGGGTCTGGGGTTCAATCCCCGGTCTCGGCACAGATTTATCTGATTACCAAACCCTTCCTTCACCTCTGACAAGACATGTATTAATCACAACTTGTGAATGTGTGGAATGCCAGGCCTCCACCGTGGTTCGGATCTCACTTTAAACTGTAGGTCTTCCATTTCATCTCACAATCACCCTACTATTACACATTAGCGTAAGTGCGTATAACCCGAACGGGTAGTAAGATGTGGTGCTAATAATAATATTCCTCAAAACCAGCTCTAATTGAGCTATATTACTCTAGATTAACATTTGACCACTCAAAACACTTGAACACGTATATGGAAACAAAGCCAAAGTCACATTCTATTTAATCATGCAGCTTCGTATGTGCCCATAAATCAATTGACGACTTCAATCTGTCCTAGAGTTTGCAGTAGACTACCGACTATTACCAGAGCCCTACTAGATCCTCTCTTTAATTGCCATATCATATAATATTATTAAAACTGTATTATAAAACCAATTATTCACTATGTACTAACCACAATTACCGGCCCCGTGGTGTAGTGGTTGTTGCACCTCGCTATGAATCTAGGGATCCCGGAGAGTACCTAGGTTTTTTTTTTTACCGAAGGGGATGTTACCCCAATGGTCACCAGGGTTTGGTTGGATAGGCTTAAGTTAGGTTTAAGTTTTTAAATTGGTTTTCCACACCCTCATACTCACTATCACCCTCATACTCACCATCACCCTCATACTCACCATCACCCTCATACTCACTATCACCCTCATACTCACTATCACCATCACCCCATCTCATCAGGACATGTAAAGAGCCTCCATATAAAGGATGTACTAATAGTAGATTCGGACGTCCCCTGGACAACGGTACATTAGTACATTAGTACTGGATAATATCATCTCACTACTGATTTAGCCCATACGCGCAATATTATTATATAACACATCAAAATGTCTAAAAAAAGAAGATAACTATCAAGATAACAATCGACCCCTCCAACAACGAAGGTTTCCTTCGGCGTCACTTACAACGGTCAATCCAAACTTCCACTCTATTTTACAAAATTTCGAAATCTATCCGAACTAAAATGTTATGTTATTTATATAGCCTTCCAAATGATTAGGAGTAAATAATAATAAATCAGCCATTCCTGTTCGATTAATAGATTTATTATTTACTGATGCTGGCGTATACAAACTAAGACGTAAAAAAACATGAACGAATCAAATCATGACGTTCAGAAGTACTCTCCATCTATCCTGTAAGGTACAGTGGCGTGTAATGGAGTGTTGCAAGGGAAGCAGACATTGTTAAAACTGTACCTGTGATATGTTCTTGCCCATTTGGGCCCCATTTGACCAATCACACATATGTTCTTCTCTTCATGCCTAGCACGGGCATGTATTCCCCTTGATACCTGACCAATCGGTATTTTTTTAGCACCAAGTCTTACTACCCGGTCGAGTTATATATGCTTATGTACCAATTGCAATAATAGTTTTATAGATTAAAATGCTATATTTATAGGAAATATATTCAAATTTGCGTGGAGAGAGGGTGGAAAACCATTTAGAAAAACCACCCTCAAAACACCCGACCAAGATTCGAACGTCACTCTCCCTGTAATCGGTAGTCTAGTCTACTGCGAGAGTAGCGCGTTAGACCGTGCTGTCACCGTAGTGGGTACTAATGAGTGTTCTAATGAGGGGTGTGAACAACTCACACGTATAGTTTAAACTAAAGCTGCCTACCCTGGCAACACTTCACGACACGCCACTGGTAAGGTCGCAAGCTTACCTTGCCTAGTTACACTATGTGCTGGTACCTCAGGACCACGAGAGTAAGATATGTTTGTTGATCAGCTCAGCAGCAACAGCAAGGACTCCCAAGATGATCAACATCGCCGGCGTGGTGTCCATAGTGCTGTTCTACATCCTGATCCTCGGGGTGGGGATCTGGGCGGGTCGCAAGAAGGAGGCCGGCAATGACTCCGAGGAAGAGGTCATGCTCGCGGGGAGGAACATCGGGTTGTTCGTCGGCATCTTCACCATGACGGGTGAGTTCTCTGGCCAACAGGGGCTGGAGGGGGTGAGTTCTCTGTCCAACAGGGGCTAGATGGGGTGAGTTCTCTGACCAACAGGGGCTGGAGGGGGTGAGTTCTCTGGCCAACAGGGGCTAGATGGGGTGAGTTCTCTGGCCAACAGGGGCTAGATGGGGTGAGTTCTCTGGCCAACAGGGGCTAGATGGGGTGAGTTCTCTGACCAACAGGGGCTGGAGGGGGTGAGTTCTCTGACCAACAGGGGCTGGAGGGGTGAGTTCTCTGGCCAACAGGGGCTAGATGGGGTGAGTTCTCTGGCCAACAGGGGCTAGATGAGGTGAGTTCTCTGACCAACAGGGGCTAGATGGGTGAGTTCTCTGGCCAACAGGGGCTAGATGGGGTGAGTTCTCTGGCCAACAGGGGCTGGACGGGGTGAGTTCTCTGACCAACAGGGGCTAGATGGGGTGAGTTCTCTGGCCAACAGGGGCTAGATGAGGTGAGTTCTCTGACCAACAGGGCTAGATGGGGTGAGTTCTCTGGACAACAGGGGCTGGAGGGGGTGAGTTCTCTGACCAACAGGGCTGGATGGGGTGAGTTCTCTAGCCAACAGGGCTAGATGGGGTGAGTTCTCTGACCAAAAGGGGCTGAAGAAGGTGAGTTCTCCTGGCCAACAGGGGCTAGATGGGATGAGTTCTCTGACCAACAGGGGCTGGAGGGGTTGAGTTCTCTGGCCAACAGGGTCTAGACGGGGTGAGTTCTCTGGCCATCAGGGGCTAGATGAGGTGAGTTCTCTGACCAACAGGGGCTAGATGGGGTGAGTTCTCTGGCCAACAGGGCTAGATGGGGTGAGTTCTCTGGCCAACAGGGGCTGGACGGGGTGAGTTCTCTGGCCAACAGGGGCTAGACGGGGTGAGTTTTCTATATCGCTATAATCTATGTTTATTCTTGGCTCATTTTATAATATATCCAGTGTTAACGTCCTTAGAATAAGTTAAACTGAAGTGAAAGATTTATAACTTTGTTTTTATAGATTGCATTAGTTCCATGATATGGTTCGAGAGTATTCATATTCTCAGTCGATAGACTATAGACTCAGGTTCAATTATTGGTTAGGTAGAAATTTAATTTTGTATGTGTTGAAATAGCATATGGACTGTAACTGATTCAAAGTTTACATCCCTGATAGTTCCAGTTACATGTTGAGTGTCTTTAGAAACGATAGTAAATAAAACCATGCCGATAAAGACATTGGTCTGGTCTCATCTGAATGTATAGTGTTTGTAGTTTGGGGTACAAATCCCGGATGGTTGTACTGTTTTTTTTTAAACTAAATTCTATCTTTCTTAATCCATTTTTGTACAAAATGGATAACCCAAATGGTAAAGAAAACCCTGAGTACGAAAAGTGTAGGTTAAAATCCTGTCCATGTGTATAAAGGCTAGTTTTCCAAGCAGGGATTTTCAGCATGTTCTTCGCATGCTCTCTCCAGGCGAATGATAGTTATCTTAAATAAGCCGCACCCATTGTCTGGTCAGAGATTATAATAATTATTATAGCTATGTATGTCTAAAGGAAACACAAATAAGCACCAAATAAAAATAAAGAAACTAATTTAACAAATACGGTGTTTTTCAGAGTTGACAGTTTATTAATTAATTAGGAGGGTGAAACTAAATTGAAATTTATACTGTTGACATGTTTGTTTTCTTGGCCGGTCCTCTTATCCTGTCAACGCTGACACACCTGGGGGGATACCTGTCAATCCTAACCAACCTTGCGACCCTCCTTAACGCTCGGGTTTCATCCTATTAGGGTGACCTTGCCCGCGACACGCCGGGGAATACATCCAACACTGCCAAGGTATAGAGAACACAGGGAAGGTAGGCTCATGAGCGGTTATAAGGGGGGGTCGCAAGGAAAGTTCAATGTTTTTACAATTTTTATAACAAAAACATTTTATTGATCAAAATAAATAAAAAATTGTGTCAGTACAAACACAGTTTAATTTTCTCGTGTCTTCGTGTACTCCCATCTCATGCACTCTGGAATTTATACCTGAATTTGTACCATCTCGTGCACTCTGGAATTTATACCTGAATTTGTACCATCTCGTGCACTCAGAGATTTATACCCGAATTTGTTCCATTTCATGTACTCGGGAATTTATACCTGAATTTGTACCATCTCGTGCACTCTGGAATTAATACCTGAATTTGTACCATCTCGTGCACTCTGGAATTTATACCTGAATTTGTACCATCTCGTGCACTCTGGAATGTATACATGAATTTGTACCATCTCGTGCACTCTGGAATTTATACCTGAATTTTTACCATCTTGTGCATTCTGGAATTTATACCTGAATTTGTTCCATCTCATGCACTCTGGAATTTATACCTGAATTTGTCCCATCTTGTACACTCAGGAATTTATACCAGAATTTGTACCATCTCGTGCACTCAGGAATTTATACCTGAATTTGTCCCATCTCGTACACTCGGGAATTCATACCTGAATTTGTACCATCTCGTACACTCTGGAATTCATACCTGAATTTGTACCATCTCATGCACTCTGGAATTTATACCTGAATTGGTTCCATCTCATGAACTCAGGAATTCATACCTGAATTTGTCCCATCTCGTAAATTCAAATATTCAGGCGTTATTATTAAGTAAACCTTATGTTTGTCGGTCCCATTTCGTCTACGGAACAGAAAAAATAAGCTATTACGAGTTCGAATTACTAGTAACTTTTTTACTAGCCAATTTTCCCACCCTTTTTGAAGTGGGAACAACCTCCATTACCCATACTTTCAAATTATCTAACAAATTAACTAGGTTAGGTTATGTTATGTTAGGTTAGGTTAGACGTGGCATTATTTAAAGGAGGGGAAGAAGGGTTGAATATGAGACAGTGGACCTACCTTAGTGCACGCGATATGAGCGCATCACTATAGAAACGGTAGTGGAAAAGTCGCGAGCGATTCTCTCTTTCTTGTTCAGTACACGAGATGGGACAAATTGAGTTAGAAATTTCCTATTACACGAGATGGGCATGAACCGCCACGGAAGGTGAGAAATGGTCGTGGATACGTTAAACTCTAAAATAATTTAAAAAAAATTAAATCTACGATGCGTTATTACAAAATATAGTTCACACCAAAATATAATCCAAAGACTCGTACAGGGATATTTTTCTTTAAAAACCCAATATTTTTTGTTTTATCAATAGAAATAAATATGGGGGAAATTGTAAATTTAGCTCATTCTCAACGACTTTTCTAAGTATATTGGTAAAACTATGAGACCAGGATTGATGAAAAAGGGCTTTAGATTTATTTCTCCTCTAACAAATACGGTAGCTGTTTGATACGTTCACCTCAGAAAGTTCTAAGATATTTGAGAACCATCAACGGCTTTTCTTTTTTACCTTCAGATAAGAAGGTTTGTAGTTTTCTTTCCCCTCTTTCTTATTGACATTGCAAAAGGTGGTTGTAGGTGAAAGGTAAAATGGAGTATAAGCTTAGACAAACTAGGTAAGTAGTTCTAGAAAACGACACAGACCCTTGAATTTTAAGCCGTTTGATCCGACAACGATTGATAACCTTCTCGCTGGGCGAGGCGCTGCTGCCTTAATCCATTTTTCTGATTTTCAATCAGTTAGTCCACTTGAAACAGTGTAAACGGGTTTTCAAATATTCTGAAAATTTAAAAATGACACCTGGACACGGGAATAGAACCCGGGACCTTTGACTTAGTACGCCAATGATCTAACCACTGAGCTATCCAGGAATCATCCCGTGGCCATGCTCATTCTTCACTCATATTTTAAGGCAGAGTTTATGATGGAAATGTTTTAAAAATTTGAGATATTACTGTAAAATATCTCCGACTATTTCCAAAGACAGTCCTGGATTGTGTCTCTGTTATCAGCTACCTGGGTAGGTGGCGGCTACATCAATGGAACGGCGGAGGCGATCTACACATCGGGGCTGGTGTGGTGTCAGGCGCCTTTCGGATACGCCCTCAGTCTGGTGTTTGGTGAGTCAACTGGATAACAAAGATCAAGATATTGGTATAACTTGGTGGGCTTGTTCGCCTCAACACCCGATATGTTCATGGGCTCAAACCCCAGGTGGAGTCAACGGATTTTTCTTTTGCGATAAAAACCCCGTATTGCAACTTCCTTCGGTCGGGTGCACAGAGGGAGGTTTTCTTAAGTAGTTTTACACTCTCCCCACGCCAATACAGGTGCACTTCCTCTAAATTAAACCTCCCTAATCCCTAACACATTAGTGTAATTAGTGCACAGGCGTATAGCCCTAGCGGGTAGTAAGACGTGGTGCTAAACATAACATCCAATGCAACATTTTGTTGTGACGCAGGAGGTCTGTTCTTCGCCAACAAAATGCGACAGCAAGGATACGTCACCATGCTGGATCCTCTGCAGGATTCGTTCGGGGAAAGGATGGGAGGACTCCTGTTCCTGCCCGCCCTGTGCGGGGAGGTGTTCTGGGCTGCTGGCATCCTCGCGGCGCTGGGTGAGTCCTGGGATCGTGACCTGGCTACGTAATAACCTTTAACATTTAGACTTACCTCCGCATCGGCGGCCACACGGATTATGGGCGTCAAAACTAACCTGATATGGACTCGTCTGTGACGTGGAGGGTGGGCTGAACTGAGACTGGTTATTACTAAATGGTTTTACACTCTTACTCCACAAAACAATTTTTACAATCAGGTCCTTTACTTTATTCCTTGAGTAATTTGGTTTGTTTCGGCCACCGGCTTACTAAGCCGGTCTTGGCCTACACCTGAGTAGCAGAGTTGCCACTAGTAGGTCCTCGGGTGGACCTTATTTTGGGGATAACCTTCGCTAACTGAGTGTATGGGTGCTGATGGTGACTTAGTTCATCATCACCAACCCTCTCACTCCCAGCCAGACCTGTTCCAAACTCGTTGACCACTACCAACCCTCTCACTCCCAGCTAGACCCTGTTCCAAGCTTGTTGACCACTATCAACCCTCTCACTCCCAGCTAGACCCTGTTCCAAGCTTGTTGACCACTATCAACCCTCTCACTCCCAGCTAGACCCTGTTCCAAGCTTGTTGACCACTATCAACCCTCTCACTCCCAGCCAGACCCTGTTCCAAGCTTGTTGACCACTATCAACCCTCTCACTCCCAGCTAGACCCTGTTCCAAGCTTGTTGACCACTATCAACCCTCTCACTCCCAGCCAGACCCTGTTCCAAGCTTGTTGACCAGTACCAACCCTCTCACTCCCAGCTAGACCCTGTTCCAAGCTTGTTGACCACTATCAACCCTCTCACTCCCAGCTAGACCCTGTTCCAAGCTTGTTGACCAATCTCTTGTCATCACCTGACCTGGTTTCCGCTGGGTTCAACCCAACCTTGATCAGGCTCGTTAGATCCGGGGTACACCACTTGGGGTGAGATCAGGATTGAGTAAGAGAAGTTGAGCGGCGCCCGCAAGGTAGGCTTCTTGTATTGCACGTCACTACTCCGTTAGTACTTAATTAAAGTAGGAAGATGGAGGCATTTTACTAAACTGACCCAGCCATGGGCTGGAAACAATTGATGATTATGATGAGCACGCAAATGAGGCTACACCTCCTCTAAATTCAACCTCCCTCATCCCTAACACATTATCGTTACTAGTACATATAACCTGAACAGGTATAAAGACGGGGTGATAAATACAAACATTATATTATTACGAATGTAATCAAATCCTCCCCTATCTCTCATTTCTATGTTAGGAGCGACGTTAAGCGTCATCATTGATATGGATCATCGGACGAGCGTGATCCTCAGCTCCTGCATCGCCGTCTTCTACACCCTGTTCGGAGGTCTCTACAGCGTCGCATACACTGACGTGATACAGCTGTTCTGCATCTTCATCGGACTCGTGAGTTATCAACATACTCGTCATTTCATCTTATAGATGTGCCGACGGTTGAAAACAGGTTTGATAGGTTTTTAATGAGAGCATATTAGGTACAAGGTACAAGGGAAATAAAAGGAAAAATCACATTATACACAAATTTTTCCAGGACAATAACTTGTATATGTCAAACCACATATAGACACCAGAAAATATTTTTAAAATTATATTAAATATGACAGATATTTATTTTAACCATAATCTTGTTAAATACAATGGTTCTCAAACTTTATTTTTATATATTGTACCCCTTGGTCACGAATTAAAGTCTAGTATACCCTCATCATAAAATTTCCCCAAAAGGCAGATCAAATGTCAGGTAATAAAAAACAGAAAATATCCCTCAGTTACCTCGAAAATCCTCCGTCACGTTTTCTCCGGTCATTTTGCACATTTTTCCCTTAAGAGTACCTCTGTGGGTACATGGACCACAGTTTGAGGATCACCGGTCTAACATAAACCAATTAGAGCTAAGATTAGACCATACTCCTTTTTTTTTCTCCCTGTACGTTTCATATCAATGAACTATATCATCAAACTCCGCATATAAGTGATCCTCTGAAACAAATGCACACGTATTTTGTTGACCATGTTATTGTGAGAATGTGTGGAGAGAAGGCGAATATGAATACTACAGACTCGTCAAGACTGGCTTCACCTGGTAACACCACACATGTTTCCCCTGTATGTTTACGTATGACCACACTAGAGATGTGTCGCCCAGAACAGCCAATCCGAGCCAGATTCTTAAACATGTAGAACACCCCAAAGCCACATTAGAGTGGAGCTCAAAGCAGTGAATCCCGATGACGTCACCACCTTCCAACGAATGTAGGAAGGCGTGGGTTGGAGAGGTTGATTCGAGAAAAGATGAAACCATTTTGGTGTTCGGGTTACAAGGTCTAACGACCCGTAAGGACTATACGTAGTCTGTTCAGTGTAGGAATTGTTCTCTTTCCTATCAGAAATATATTATATAGTAGGATATTGGTAGGAAAAAAGACCTTTCTCAAAGTAATTCCTACCGTGAATGGAGTATATCGATTATATGTATAGGTTTGGAATAAGGAAGGTAGAATTTAATAACAAGTCTACCAGAATTATCTTGGGTGTAGAGTTGAAGTTGAAACTAATTTTGGAAAGAAAAAAAAATTGTAAATTTAAAAAAACATGAATTGAACCCTAACCCAGCCATACTCTACAAACCAGATAGGACGAGACAGACGCCTTGGTCTGCTTGCCCACAAGTACGGGTAGGTTCATCATTATAACTATGTTGACGGTACTAGTTGGGCCTCCCCTGTGCGATGAACACCACAATCACGTGACATCCCTGTTTCAACCAATTGAGTATTAACGTAGTGATGTTAATGTTTCAGTGGATGTGCATCCCCTTCGCGATGCTCAACGAAAGGTGGGCTCGTTGGCCCCAGAAGATGTGGACTGGATCGGTCACGTGTCTACATCCGAGATAGCGTATTATATCGATTATGGGCTGCTGCTCATATTTGGAGGAATACCTTGGCAGGTTGGTGTTGGGATCTACTCCCCAAAGCACAAACAGATTTAGATAGGAAGATAAACTCTTTTGGTGGTTTGATAATATAGTAAACTAGTTTTCATATATTCATACGTAAAGTCGTGCGATATCCATCTTTATATATTGATAGATAAAGTAATATTATTATTATTATTATTATTATTATTATTATTATTATTATTATTATTTAGCACCACGTCTTATTACCCGTTTGGGTTATACGCTTAAGTACTAATTACACTAATGGATTAGGAATTGGGAAAGTTGAATTAAAGGAAGTGAACCCGCATTTGCGTGGAGGGAGAGTGGAAAACCATTTAGGAAAAACCACCCCAGTTCACCCGACCGAGATTCGAACCTCGATCTCCCCGTCCTCAGCAGTCGGGCTCAACACGACAAGCGCGTTAGCCAACTACGCCACCGAGGCGGGTGATAAAGTAATAAGTACACTATAATAAAATTGAATCATTATTGACTGAAAAATTATATGATTATATTTTCTAAAAGTTTCTTCCTACTAGAGTATTTACTGCACAATTTAACATCCAAAGGTAGTTTTATTTGAAACTAGGGGTGATTTGTTTCAACAACTCGTAAGGGATGTCCAGTCTAGCAGTTTTCAATGCATTTTTTCTAATTTCTTGTAACCTACCAGTCGCTTTGTCGCAACCTTTCATTAATCCACTCTTGCGAATGACAAATGTCGTTCCATCTTCCATCGCCCCACGGAACGCATTAGTTCGTATTCGATCAACGAATCATTGACCTTCGCTGTCATTTAATACGTCTTACATGGCTTAAGTGCTGCAAAATAAAAATTATATTACTCAGGAATAATTTTAGATATGATGCACATCCAACTTTCTTTTCCAGACACTTGGAAAAAGGTTACGGATAACACCATACTCTTTTACTAGTTTGCGTTGCACAACTTTCTTCTTCTTCTTATATAGTTCCAATCGACCTAAATACTAGGTTAAGGTATTGGTAATGATCAATTTAAAAAATAATGAGTATTCATTATATTTATCTCACGTTTTGTTTTGCACCAATGGTGTGTTTACACTTTTTTTTACCGACAAACGCCATTTTCCTGTACCTTCTTGAAGATTAATTTATATTCTGTACACAATAAGGGAAAAGTTTTAAATATTACTAATAAAGTTAATATTCTACCCGCATTTAATCACGTATGTTGGGAAGGGATGAGGAATATAGAATTTCACAGTCTTATTGCTGAACTTGTTAAAACTATACCTATGATATGTTCTTACTAGCTCGGTCCCCATTTGACTAACTAAACTTAGTCTCTGCACAACTTGCTTCTCGTGGGAATATATTTTATTTGAGTAATATATTGAGAGTTGAGAACCATTCACAGGTACAGTTTCAACTATCTCTGCCTACCCTGGCTACACAGCATGACACGTCACTGTATAACACAGAGGAAACCTACCTGAATTTCCGCAAAAGGCGAGTAGAGAACTGCTTAGAAAAATCACTCTTACAACCGGGTTGGATTAGAACAGCGGCCTATTCTTCACCGGAAATACAGTATGAATTGTAAGCCAGACGTTTCTGGACAAAGTATCGGCTGATTTGGGTACTTTTATCTTACTTGTGCTGTAAAACCACGCTTCATCCCTTGTTCCCAGGTGTAAAACCACGCTTCATCCCTTGTTCCAGGTGTAAAGCCACACTTCATCCCTTGTTCCCAGGTATAGAACCACGCTTCATCCCTTGTTCCCAGGTGTAAAGCCACACTTCATCCCTTGTTCCCAGGTGTAAAACCACATTTCATACCTTGTTCCCAGGTGTAAACCACGCTTCATCCCTTGTTCCCAGGTTTAGAACCACGCTTCATCCCTTGTTTCCAGGTGTAAAACCACGCTTCATCCCTTGTTCCCAGGTGTAAAACCACGCTTCATCTCTTGTTCCCAGGTGTAAAGCCACACTTCATCCCTTGTTCCCAGGTATAGAACCACGCTTCATCCCTTGTTCCCAGGTGTAAAACCACGCTTCATCCCTTGTTCCCAGGTGTAAAACCACACTTCATCCCTTGTTCCCAGCTGTAAAACCACACTTCATCCCTTGTTCCCAGGTGTAAAACCACATTTCATACCTTGTTCCCAGGTGTAAAACCACACTTCATCCCTTGTTCCCAGGTGTAAAACCACGCTTCATCCTTTGTTCCCAGGTGTAATACCACGCTCCATCCCTTGTTCCCAGGCATAAAACCACACTTCATCCCTTGTTCCCAGGTGTAAAACCACGGTTCATACCTTGTTCCCAGGTGTAAAACCACGCTTCATCCCTTGTTCCCAGGTGTAATACCACGCTCCATCCCTTGTTCCCAGGTATAAAACCATGCTTCATCCCTTGTTCCCAGGTGTAAAACCACGCTTCATACCTTGTTCCCAGCTGTAAAACAACACTTCATCCCTTGTTCCCAGGTGTAAAACCACATTTCATACCTTGTTCCCAGGTTAAAACCACGCTTCATCCCTTGTTACCAGCTGTAAAACCACGCTTCATCCCTTGTTCCCAGGTGTAAAACCACATTTCATACCTTGTTCCCAGGTGTAAAAACACGCTTCATCCCTTGTTCTCAGGTGTAAAACCACGCTTCATCCCTTGTTCTCAGGTGTAAAACCACACTTCATCCCTTGTTCCCAGGTGTAAAACCACGCTCATCCCTTGTTCCCAGGTATAGAACCACGCTTCATCCCTTGTTCCCAGGTGTAAAACCACGCTTCATCCCTTGTTCCCAGGTGTAAAACCACACTTCATCCCTTGTTCCCAGGTATAAAACCACGCTTCATCCCTTGTTCCCAGGTATAGAACCACGCTTCATCCCTTGTTCCCAGGTGTAAAACCACACTTCATCCCTTGTTTCCAGGTGTAAAACCACACTTCATCCCTTGTTCCCAGGTGTAAAACCACGCTTCATCCCTTGTTCCCAGGTATAGAACCACGCTTCATCCCTTGTTCTCAGGTGTAAAACCACACTTTATCCCTTGTTCCCAGGTGTAAAACCACATTTCATCCTTGTTCCCAGGTGTAAAACCACGCCTCATCCCTTGTTCCCAGGTGTAAAACCAAGCTTTATCCCTTGTTCCCAGGTGTAAAACCACGCTTCATACCTTGTTCCCAGGTGTAAATCCACACTTCATCCCTTGTTCCCAGGTATATTTTCAGCGAGTGTTGTCGAGCAAGACGGCGGGCAGAGCTCAGGTACTCTCCTACGTAGCTGCTGCAGGATGCATCCTCATGGCTATTCCTCCAGTTCTAATAGGAGCCATCGCCAAAGCTACACGTGAGTTTTTTCCTCTTAGAGCTCTCAGTGTTTTCATACAAGATGGATACATTTGGATTTTTTTTTCTTTCCAATTATGTCATTTTAGCCCAAGTGAACCTTCGTTTTTATATTTCGGGATAAGCAAGATTTGTCATATATGGGTATTATTAGTCTGTAATATCCGGACCAATGGTGTCGTGGTAAGTGCACCTAGCTACTAGCTTAGGGGTTCCGGGTTCAATTCCCAAACGGCACCTTGGGTATTTTTCTCTTTAGGGGAATTACCACAACGGTCACCAGGGGCTGGTAAATTAGGCATAAGTAAGGTTTAAGACTCCCACTGGCCCACACCTCCATATTCACTATCATCACTACATCTCACGTGTAAATAACTTCTTATATTCTACATACAGGGGACTAGACTAGATGTAATGTCCCTTGCGGCCGGTAATTTAACACTCAACATGAATAAGTTGGTTAAAGATTATTCCTATTTGTAGGCACATATCCTCGCGGGTATGAAGCTTAAAAACTATAAGATAATCCTTAATTATCTTAAAAATTTATGTTACTAAATTATTAACAAGTTTACTTTAAATTTGTTTAAGGAAGACTGGATTTATGTTTATAAACATTTGACCCAACCTTACAACTGCAACATTTTGCGTAAAAAGATTTTGAAAATGTTTTCGTAACTATTAAAAAAAATCACACTTTAACTTTAGGGTTGTTAATGCGTTGTTTGGATGTTAAAAATCTCTCATATATCGGTAGGTAGAACGCGCAGCAGGGATGGGAGAATCTATAACCGTGTTCAGGGTATTGACTGGCAAACCCACTTTTTCCGATATCTCCTCCCAAGTAAAAGGTGTCTCGTACCCAAGAGCTCAATTGTTGTCCGTTGATCAGATTGGAATGAGACGGACTACAAAGGACCGTACCCACTGACCGAGGACCAGACTAGCATGATCCTACCTATGGTCCTTCAACATCTCACTCCGGACTTCGTGTCGTTCTTCGGTTTGGGCGCCGTCTCAGCGGCCGTCATGTCCTCTGCAGACTCCAGCGTCCTGTCCGCCAGTTCCATGTTCGCCAGGAACGTCTACAAGCTGATCTTCAGACAACGGGTGAGGACGACGTCATCTAGAACAGGCTGAACATCCTTTCTTTGGTTGGAGTTGCTTGACGTGCACTTTTGAATCCACTCTTTATGTCGACACACGACTTATAAACCATCCGATTCAGTGGCCGTATGGTCTAAGGCGTCATTATCGTGTTATACTTGCCTACTTTTTTTTAGCACCACGTCTTACTACCCGTTCGGTCTATACGCCTAGGTACTAAATTAAGATAATGGTTTTAGGAATTAGGAAGGTTATATTTAAAGGAGGTGTACCAGCATGTGCATGGAAAACTATTTTGAGAAAAAAATCCACCCTCAGTACACCGGGCTGAGATTCAAGCCTCGATCTTTTGGTCCTCAGGAGGTCGAATCTACTGCGAGAGTAGCGCGTTAGACCAACCAGCACAGGATTATGTTACTGGCCTGCCGATGAAAGGGAGATAGGGGTTCGAATCCCGGTCAGCTCTATTGAGGATGGCTTATGCTAAATAGTTTCCCACTCTATCCACATGATGTGGGTAGATTATCTCTAAAAACTTCCTTCCTCATGTCTATCTATTTAAAATAATTATCATATATGCACATAACCTGAGCAGGTTGTAAGACGTGGTGATAAAACAAACACCTTATTATATAACTTAAATCTATAAGAGACACAACACCCAACCCCTGATCGTTAATTCATCATTGTTAAAGAGGAAACTCACATTCCACCAATGATACATTATTTTTCCAGCTATGCCAGGAATCAAACCCGAGACCCAGAGCTTAGTAGGCAGCCACAATACTGACTCAGCTAAAGTGTCGGAACCTTTAAATAAATATAATTAGTTTTGAATATTTATATAAACCTTGGTCACGAATACAGTCATCTCTGGAGACATTTTCCCAATAAAATAAAATAGAATGAAAAAATAACCAACAAGATACTGGCCAGCATTTTGGGTCAGCGGTCAGCAACCCTGGCTATTAAATTGGTACATCATCACATAATCTTATCGGGGTGAAGTTACATCACCATCATCCTCCAACCTCACAAGACGGTTACATATCCTCCACTATCAGTCGACAAACCATGACGGAATACTGGAAACGACCTTCAGGAATATTTGACCTTGCACGACAATCCTCTCTACCGCCACCTTGTTTCAGTCGATAGCGTCTTTGCCTATTGAGATAAAGGTTCTGGGTTCGACTCCTGGCATGTCCGAAAAAAAAAGATCATTTGTGGAAAATAGATTTCCCCTTGCACCGTGAGGAATTAACAGCCTGGGTCTAGATGTTGTGTCTTTTGGATTTAAGTTAGTCTATAAGTCGTGTGCTGATATGATCAGTCGGTTCAGAAAGTGCACGTTAAATACCTCAAACAAATGAAACGTTGTGTCCGCAGGCGTCTGAGATGGAGGTGATCTGGGTGATGCGAGTGGCGATTCTCATCGTCGGTGTTCTCTCTACAGTGATGGCACTCACCATTCCTTCCATCTACGGTCTCTGTAAGTGTGTTCTGTCTACATGATGGCACTCACCATTCCTTCATCTACGGTCCTGGTAAGTGGTGTGCCCTCGAACACCCACATCTGTGTGTCACACGTGGACTAGGCGTTGAACTCGTCCAGTAGGTCATGGATCTAATCCCAGCAGGTTTTACCAAAGGGTTGTTCACCGTTCCTCCATACAAATGTGGGTACACTTCCCTTATATTCAACTTTCCTCATTCCTAAATGGTGTAGGTATGCAGACAGCCCGAATGAGAAGTAAAATGGCGTGTAGTTGAAATTATCCATCCTAAAGTAACAGAAAGAAAAAGGTGAATGAGAAATAACTGTAGCAACATTATTTTGGAATAAAGACATGAAATGGCCCTCAGTGCTCCAGAATGAGGTCAAACACCGGACTCCTGAAGGGAGAGTCAGAAGAGAATAGCGCCCATTTTAGTGGCAGAGGGTCTAACGCACTACTATCGGGTTAAATTAGACTGCCGATGTCGGGGAGATCCATGTTCAAATCTCGGTCGGTTTTACTGAGGGTGGTTTAAAAAAAAGTTGTTTTCCACTCTCCCTCTGGGCAAATGTAGCTACAATTGATATACATATAGCCTTCATAATCCCTAAAATCACTAGCGCAATTAGTATATAAGCATATAACCCAAACGGATAGTAAGTCACGGTGACAAAAATAAAAAGATAGCAGGTTAAGTTTATCTGTTTGTTCTTCTGTCAGGTCGATGTGTTCGGACCTTGTCTACGTGATCCTGTTCCCTCAACTGCTATGGTGGTGCACTTCAAGCACCACTGCAACACGTACGGCAGCTTGTCCGCCTACCTGGTGGCGTTCTTTGTGCGCATGTCGGCGGCGAACCTCTCCTGGGACTCCCTGCCACCATCCACTACCCCGGCTGGAACGGCGAGAAGCAGCTATTCCCCTTCAGGACCATGGCCATGTTACTCAGCCTCTTCACCCTCGTCGGCGTCTCGGAGTTCACAAAGTAAGACTAGATCCTAGATACAACGGTCAACATAGATAACTTGTTATTATATTGTTCGTGTCATTGTTATTACTAGCACCGCGTCTTACTACCCGTCCGGGTTATACACACTTACACTAATGTGTAAAGGTAGGGTGATTGTGAGATGAAATGGAGGACCTACAGTTTAACGTGGGATCCGAACCATGGTGGAGGCCTGGTATCCCACACATTCACAAGATGTCTTGACAGAGGTAAAGGAAGGGTTTGGTAATCAGATAAATCTGTGTCGGAACCGAGGATTGAACCCCGGTTCCCCAACACAGAAGTCCAACACCTTAACTATAGACCACCAGGTCACCTTGTTTGTGTTATTCTAAAAGTAGTGATATCATCTTAAGACCGACAGATACCTGCTTCTGTGGCCGCATGGTCTAAGGCGCTACTTTAGCAGTAGACTAGACTGCCGATGACGGTGAGATAGAGGTTCGAATCTTGGTCAGGTATAGTGAGGGTGTTTTACCACGTAACTGCGGGTACACTTCCTAAAAATATTACCTTCCTTGTCCCTAAAAAACCTTTAACGTAATTAGTATATAAGCGTATAGCCCGAACGGTTAGTAAGACGTGGTACTATATAAAAAGTGAGAGATGCAGATCACATGACTTGACGTATGAATACTTGACATTAGCTTTATCAGTAAGTGTCGTACAGTACCTGTACTTGTTTGTTGTCAGATGGGTGTTCGAGTCGGGGACCCTCGCGCCAGGGTACGATCTCTTCCAGTGCGTCGTCAACATCCCCGAAGACAAGGTGCGGGTGGGCGAACCCGCTGAGCAGATGACGGTGATGAGCTCCAGCGCCATGAAGACGTACGGCGCCGCGACGCTGGTCGGAAAGGACGAGATGAACGGCAGGATCAACCCGGCCATGGAACCTGACGACGACTTGGACCTCGCAGAGGTAGAGAAGATCCGTCGGCGGGGGAGCGGAGGAGGTGGGGGTGGGGGTGGTGGAGGTGGAGGGGTGGGGACTAGGGGCGCTAACAACTCGGCCATCCCTGAATCTGGCAAGATAGGCAACACGTCACTCTAATGATTTATTTTAGAGACTTTATAGAGAAATCAACTCTCTCTCTCTCTTACTCTCCCCCCTCTGCCCCACGACAAGTCCGTGGTTGAGGAGAAGATCACTCTTGTCCCGGTGAAGGCGCTACCCCTTCTCGATATCTTTGTCGAAACTACATCCTAGAATGTTCTCTTTCTTTCAAAAACTTCGAAATTATATTTAAAAAAAATACTTTTCACAGGTTCGACAGCTAATTTATTAAAACTGTTTATAAATCGTAAGGATTAAATCGTTAGCTCACGATGGAATATACCAGAATTCGCTTGGAGAGGGTATGGGAAATATCACAATGACAAATCGCCTAATCGCACCCAACCGAGAATCGAATCTAGATCTTTCAGTCACCGGTGATCCAGTCCATTGGGAATTGTACGACTTTAGATCGTGTCACTACCTTGCGTGTGGTTTCAGAGCTTGAAACGAGGAGAAATGGACAGAGAGGTAAGATACTTTCTGAATCTGTTTCACGAATCCGGCAAAAAAATAACTTCATAATACCGGATATAATTTTGACTCGAGCACTCATACAACTGGTCCTTTACCCATATGCCCCAAGAAGCACATTAATCATTATCTCCTAGTCCGATTATATGAGCTGGACTGGTTAAAAACACTTTCTAAAAATTCTAAAGCTTTTTAGCAGCGATCCAGAACAGATTACATAAAACACGAGAATTTCTACGAGTGAGAGCGAAAGGGACTACCGATTTTGTCTGGAAAGTATTTCCACATACCTTCTTAGGTTATTTTATTACATGACACAATTGATATAGGACCGACGACTTTACTTTCCCTTCCGAAGGAAGTTGTGTTACGGATTTTTAGTGCTCAAGAAAAATTCGTCGACCCCGGTGGGTTTGAACCCACGAACATCATATCCTAAGGTGATAAACTTATTACAATACCACTTAGGTTGACTTAAATAGAATGAATCATAATTAAAACAAACATAAATATTTAGACAAACAAAAACTGCTACCATAGCCAAGAACGGAGTTATTCTTCTTCTCAACCAATCCTCTCCTCTATTAGAAGAAATATCGTTAGATAATTCTCTATTCGCCCAACACTCTTTTCGGTGAAGCTATACTTAGAATGTTTTAAACTCATTCAACTCTCAAATATACCTTTAAATAAACTTTTTTGTGTGAGTTTATTAACTATCATACAGGGTAAATCAACAACGTTTTTTTTTCTGATGCTCTTTCTTCTCATAAAGGATGGCCCCTACACCCCACCCCCTCTTAAAAAAACACATTTCTATTTGGTGGAATGTTTGTCCGTGTAGTTTATTTGTAAATATTATCGTTATTCTTGACATGTAAAATAGTTAGTAGCGAGCTACACTTCGAATGTGCGTGTTTGTGTGTGTTTATATATATAAATATATGTGTGTGCGTGATTTGTGTGTAGAGTAACATGCCTTGTTAGCTGTAATTTTTAAACAAGATATAAGTAACATTAATAGCTCAACACGGAACAATTACAAGAATGTAGGAATGTAGATCACGGTGCGTTAGTGCCCTTTAACGAAATACTTGAAGTAATAATTAATGTTTTACTACGTAGAGCCCAAATACTAAACGCTTTGAACATCAGATAATAAGTTTACGAAGAGTCTTAAAAAATATGTTAGGAATTATTTTTTTTAAATTCTGTATTATGCTTTTATATAAGACAAAAATAAGCAATCAATTAAATATAACGAGATCGAAATGAAATATTAACATTTTCAGATACTTTTTTTCTTCTAAAATATGGTTTGGTTTTTGGAAGTTAAATTATGAATATTGAGATTTTTAAAGGAAATAAATATATTGGTGTTGTATACTATTGATATTGCTACGCGTTCAAGCACCCCTAATTTTCAATATGTTCGTTTGGCAGGAAAGGGAATTGAACTCCAAACCTTTACCCCTGGTTTACTGAGAGAGTCGTGAGCGCTTCCAGTGGTCTGCGGTGAAAACTTCGCCTCGAGATATCATTTAATTTCCATTGCCCTCTTTGATAAAAAAAAAAAAGTTGAGAGTTGTCCTTTAGTAAAGAATAAAATAAAATGACATACAAACCTATCCCCATTGGAAAAAAAAAAGTTCATAATGTGTTTTCAAAGTCTTTATTTATTTTTTAACTCTAAAACTGCAAGAGAAAAATATTTTTAATATGTATTCAACATAATACGATCACCCTCATACTCATCACCACCCTCATATTCATTATCTCCCTCATACTCACTATCACCCTCATACTCACTATCTCCCTCATACTCACCATCACCTCATCTCATCAGGACATTGAAAGGATGTACTATTAGTACATTCGGGCGTCCTCTGGACAACGGTACATTAGTACTGGATAATATTTTCACTAATGAGCTTCGAGCGATGTGGCTCAGACGCGTAATATTATTACCTAAGATAATGCGATTAATTACTTTTTAAATTTCCCATTGAAAATTATATCATATTCCATGGTTTTAGTTTTACCGACTATCATTACCGGATGAACATTCTTCAATGCATTTCGTCATTTAAAGAAATATTAGCTCCAATATTGTTATAAGAACCATACTCACTGGCAAGTGTTTCACTAAAACTCTCCTGATATAAAACCATCCTTGAAGAATAAATGAAAGAAAACCTCCCTCCATTAATTAGTTTCCATTTATAATCGTTCAACATACAACTACTAATGTTATAACAGTTATGTATCGTGAAATAGTTGTATTATCAAATTATCCTTATGTATCTCAAATGTTATTTTTTTATTTTTTTATTTTACTTTTAAAACTACTCTTGCTTCATGATACATTAAGATTATGTAAATTTGTGTGAAATATAGGGTGAATAACTTCATTGGGGGGTGTAATAAATGTAAGGAGCCGCGGTAAACGAAATCCAAATTAGTTTAGTTTGACCAGAATCAGCAATATCTCTGAGATACTCGTTCACATATCACATACGCCTCAAGTACTATACATATCAAAGTTGTAACAATTAAATGTGATGTCTTATTCCACCATATCAATAAAATAAAAAAATCTCGTGACTAGTGTGTAAATAATATCGTTGAGTTGAATATTACTCTAAATGGTGTCAAAAGTATATAAATGTTATTTTTAAATGTTTTAAGAAATGTATTAAATAGTCATGTTGAAATGTCTTTTAAATATTGTGGTTACTGAAATGAACTGCAAATGGTCGTCTAAATCTCCGAGTAATAGCCTACTCCTATTCGAGATAATGTAGCTTTAGTTGGTTAAGTATTAATTTAAAATAGTATAACTTAAATAGCTATATATGAAATATTTTATTTAATAATTTAATTTTTTTAAGAGATTATTTATGCACCAAATTCACATTAAAAGGGAAAATAGTATTTTAAGGTTCAAAATCATTGAAATGAAATATTTTTGAGAAGTTAAACTATCGGTAATATACAAATATATTTTTATTATAAATTATTTTTTTGATATTTGATTTGTAGAAACTATATATATATAGTTTCTACAAATCAAATATTAAAAAAATAATTATATATATATATATATATATAATATATATATATATTTATTAATTAATTTATATTTTAGTTTCTACAAAACCAATACCAAACATATAATTTAAAACACATTTTAAATCTAATTTATTGTTAAAAATCTTATCTATAACGACATTGTCATTTTACTAAAAGTTTTTATTGTATTTAAAATTATATCAAAACCAACATAAAATCTTGATGTTATTCAACAAACAGTACGTATAAGAAATTAACTATTTAATTTTTAAGTGAGTAAAGGTATTTATGAAATGGCTATCAATTAATAATGTTAACTCTGATAAACATCTGTGTGATCTAAATTCTACAAAATATTGTTATTGTTAAAATATATGAGAATGTGATATTTCTTAAAGATAAATATTTTAATGTTGGATGAAGTTTAATAATTTGTACTTTGATCATGAAATGATGGCTTGTTGTTAAAACTAACGAACATTCTTTAAAGTTCTAAAGCGGTTTGTTACAAAATATTTACAGTATTACCCTAGCAAAATAATTTCTCAAGTGGACATGTTTTGCCAGGAATCAATCATTTTAAAATAATATTTTCATTTTAATTTAAATATTCTCATATATTGATTTACTGCTGGGAAATACCATATTTTGTGCCAACAATACTCATGTATATATGGGTGAAGCTATGATAAGTATTATCAAATAGAACAAAATAACATTTGTAACATATTTCATTTACAAAAAATGCAACCAAGGATATTTTATTAGTTATTGTCTAGAGAAATATTCTGTTAGGAAGAACAGTACCTATTATTTACAAATGTTGCTAAAGTTACTTTCATACGTTCATACATAAAGTCATGAAAACTACAGGTTAATATGTTATTATATAATAAAGTGTTCTTTCTATCAGAAACCAACTTCTAAATATATCTCAATATATAAAGTTAAGAAACATTTAAACTACGAGAAAAAATATAAAACTCAATTAGACCACATTAACAGTTATGAAAAATAACATAGCCTTTATTTTATTGAAAGTATAAAATACTATTCAAATTTATTAACATGGTAAATCATATTATAAGTACGTTTGTTAATAATAAGTAAATTATAATATCTGTTCGTTTTAAACCTACCAAATTATAAAATTTGTTCATTTCTAAACCAAGCAAATATAACAAGCGTTTGTATTTAAAATTCCGTAAATAAATTGTACGAGCGATTTTAAACTCAGCGAATCAGTACATAGGTACATTTTAAATTCATAAAGTTATTACAACTTTTTTTTTTAACTTCGCAAATTATAATACAGGTTAATCTGTTAATTTTTGTACTTAATAAATTAATTATAATGTTAGTTCCTTTAAAACTTAACAAATTATAGCACCAGTTAATTTTTAAACTTAGAAAATGTAAACATTATTTTTTTCGTTACTAAATTTAAAAATTAAAATATTTATGTTTGATAATAAAAGTTTCAAAATTATTATACATTTTGAAATGCGGGAAGCTGATTGTGACATACCGCTCAATAAACAAATTCGCTGTGTTATGTGGCTTTGTAGAACTATTGTTACTCGTTTTAATATAATATTTTAATCACTCATTGTTTAAATAACGCACATTTCAAAATCTTAGTATTTGTTAGAAATGCTAAACTTAATTAATGCTTGTTACTTTATGTGCGTTTTATATTTTTGGTATATCAAATGTTTTCATTATTTAATGATTAAATAACTGTACTAAGTAAGGTAAGAATGTAGTTTTTACCTAAAGAACACACTATAATGAGATCGAAAGAACTATACTGTAACGGATTGGTGATTTTTTTTTATAATTGTTCTGAGATACCGTGTAATAGTTTAATACTATTGAACTTTCCATAAACGAAACATATCATTCTTGCCTCACTGTATACACTAAGTCTGACTTGTTGTAAATAAGTATTTTAGTAAATATGTCACTGTTTATTAACTTTAATGCCGTAAGGTTAGAGATATGCCTATTTTTATTTGTAGTTAATTTAGTATAAAACAACTTAAACGGGATTATCAATTGATTATATATCTTAACTTAAAAATATAAATTAAATATTATGTCAACGTGGGTTATGTTTATACAATATTGCATATATATTTTACTTTCTGTGCACACAGAAGGCTTAAGGTGGGGATGTAGGGGACGCGTGAAAAGGTAATTTTTTTTGCAGTTTTTTTTACCAAAATTATTTTTTGCCAAAATAAATAAAATATTGCTTCAGACAAAGATTGAGTTTAATTTTCTTCACATAGTAAAATCAACAGTTGTTGAATATCTGTTAAAAGTGTCCTGGAATTTAATGACAACTTTTTATCTTCATTTAAAAATTTTGTCATTAAATGCCGCTATGCTCTTGACAGATATTCAACAAATAGTTGATATTAAAATGTGAAGAAAAATAAACTCGATGTTTGTAATGGAGCAATATTTTATTTATTTTGTCAAAAAATAAAACTTTTGCTATAGAAACTAAAAAACAAAACAAAAAAACTGGCCTTTCCTTCAACCTCACTTTCTTAGGCAATTTTTTTTTGGTAAAATTTCAAACAAGAGACAATATAATTGGTTTGGGTGATTTTTTTCAATGAAAATACCACATTAAAATATTATTATTATTACAAAATATAATTTAATTAACTTTCTTTCATGATTATAATATTCCCCAAAATATAGTGTATAGGAATACACACATTTATTAAACCCTAACCACTTCAGAATTAAACTGTTAACGTTAATATTGCTACTTCTTTAATGAGTGTCATTATTCAATATATTAAGAAATAATAATGTAGCTGTAAAAAAAAAAAGAATGAGTCGTAAAATGTGCATACTTCGTCCAAAACATAGACAGTATAATATGATATTTATATCGGCTGATTTAGTGATCGTTAAATTTATATCACGGTCCAGCTTCAATAGCACTATAAGAAAATAAAATACACAAAAAAATGTTGAGATGTAAAGTATTGTTAATAATCATATTTAAATTTTATCGTTTATTAAAATTAAAGGCTATTAAAGAATAAAATTACAACATTATATTAATTTTTAAATTATAAAATAAAATTCAAGGACATGGACGCACAGTATTCGACGTGGCTTAGCCCGTTACGTAACGTCATAATTATAATATATAGACCATGCAAACACTAAGAAACTCAATAATACATCGCTTCAATTCTTCCTTGGTTGTTGATTTTTTTTAAATGATTATTAACACATTGCCGTTTTAAATTAATACAAACCCCCAAAAACTCAAGCAACCAAATTAATTTTAAAAATCTTTTATTTTTTGAAACGACATGAATGTACCTTAAAAAAAAAAAGCCATATATGATTTTAGCTAGTCGACAATAAAATGAATTTCAATAGAAAATAATATAATACAAATGAAGAATAACATTATTTTAAAATAATAAATTAATAGTTACAAAGTTAATTTATATTTATGTCTGGCTAAGGAATATTTATAACAATCATCCTAAGTCGTAAAAGTGATTTTAAAATATCTACTTGATTAATTTCCCAACCGATTATTTCATTTAGATTTTACGTATGTAAAATAAATTTAAATATAAAATATAAAACTAGGTATGCAACAAATATATCATGTGTTATCACTGAGAACATATCTTCCTTCATTTGGAATAATAAAGTGATTGTAAATTAGATAAATGCATAAATATTACGAACCACAAAACATATCACTACCACATTCTGAAACAAAGAAGGCCTATTACAAGTAGTTTTCTTCCAGTTAAAATGTTTTTAACATACATATCAAACTTGACTGATATAACAATGGAAACATAATAATCAAATAATAATTGTTAATAAAGTAACGTTAAAAATAGGCAAATATCTCAACGTTATCGTAAATTTAGAACAAGAAGTAGATTTTTTTTTGTATGGCTTTAAGTGATTGTAATGACCAACATCTGCATTAGGTAAACCAGGTAAACAAAATGTAGTGACTTAACAATTGATATGAGAATATTTGCAGGCAAAATATATGTATTTTGCATATTGAAATCCTAACAATGTGAAAAATAAACTAAATATTAAAATAAAATAAAAAGTTTGCTTGTTTGATGTTAATAATAGTGGATAGCTACGAAAAAGAAAGAAAAAGTGTAAATATGAAATTCAATAAAACTGTTATTAGAGGTGAAAGTGAGCAAAACAGAGAGGCAATGATGGTTGTAACACTTATTTGTCCTAGCAAAAGAGAGAAAAAAAAAAGTATTGTTGTTGGAATTAACTTTTATTTCAAACCCACCCCAATAACCAATCCCTTTTCATTCGTTATCCTAATCGAATTATAAATCACGAAAATGGTTATAGCCGTAGTGTGGCTTCCTTTATTCTCCTCTCACTTGCAAACCTACTGTCTGCTCCTCCCATCTCTTTCTTGGTCTCTATTGCGGTCTTTTCCCTACATACTTCCTCTCCATCTTTTCTTTGGCATACTCTTTGTCTATCCTCACTACATGCCCATACCATCTCAGTCTTGCTTCCTCTACTATCTCATGTACTCCAACATCCTCATTACATGCCCATACCATCCCAGTCTTGCTTCTTCTACTATCTCATGTACTCCAGTATCCTCATTACGTGTCCATACCACCTCAGCCTTGCTTCCTCTACTATCTCATGTACTCCAACATTCTCATTACATGTCCATACCACCTCAGCCTTGCTTCCTCTACTATCTCATGTACTCCAACATCCTCATTACATGTCCATACCACCTCAGTCTTGCTTCCTCTACTATCTCATGTACTCCAACATCCTCATTACATGCCCATACCATCCCAGTCTTGCTTCCTCTACTATCTCATGTACTCCAACATCCTCACTACATGCCCATACCATCTCAGTCTTGCTTCCTCTACTATCTCATGTACTCCAACATTCTCATTACATGTCCATACCATCTCAGTCTTGCTTCCTCTAATATCTCATGTACTCCAACATCCTCATTACATGCCCATACCATCTCAGTCTTGCTTCCTCTACTATCTCATGTACTCCAACATCCTCACTACATGCCCATACCATCACAGTCTTGCTTCCTCTACTATCTCATGTACTCCAACATCCTCATTACATGTCCATACCATCTCAGTCTTGCTTCCTCTACTATCTCATGTACTCCAACATCCTCATTACATGTCCATACCATCTCAGTCTTGCTTCCTCTACTATCTCATGTACTCCAACATCCTCATTACATGCCCATACCATCTCAGTTTGCTTCCTCTACTATCTCATGTACTCCAACATCCTCACTACATGCCCATACCATCTCAGTCTTGCTTCCTCTACTATCTCATGTACTCCAACATTCTCATTACATGTCCATACCATCCCAGTCTTGCTTCCTCTACTATCTCATGTACTCCAACATCCTCACTACATGCCCATACCATCTCAGTCTTGCTTCCTCTACTATCTCATGTACTCCAACATCCTCATTACATGTCCATACCATCTCAGTCTTGCTTCCTCTACTATCTCATGTACTCCAACATCCTCATCACATGCCCATACCATCTCAGTCTTGCTTCTACTACTATCTCATGTACTCCAACATCCTCATTACATGCCCATACCATCTCAGTCTTGCTTCCTCTACTATCTCATGTACTCCAACATCCTCATTACATGTCCATACCATCTCAGTCTTGCTTCCTCTACTATCTCATGTACTCCAACATCCTCATCACATGCCCATACCATCTCAGTCTTGCTTCCTCTACTATCTCATGTACTCCAACATCCTCATTACATGTCCATACCATCTCAGTCTTGCTTCCTCTACTATCTCATGTACTCCAACATCCTCATTACATGTCCATACCATCTCAGTCTTGCTTCCTCTACTATCTCATGTACTCCAACATCCTCATCACATGCCCATACCATCTCAGTCTTGCTTCTACTACTATCTCATGTACTCCAACATCCTCATTACATGCCCATACCATCTCAGTCTTGCTTCCTCTACTATCTCATGTACTCCAACATCCTCATTACATGTCCATACCATCTCAGTCTTGCTTCCTCTACTATCTCATGTACTCCAACATCCTCATCACATGCCCATACCATCTCAGTCTTGCTTCCTCTACTATCTCATGTACTCCAACATCCTCATTACATGTCCATACCACCTCAGTCTTGCTTCCTCTACTATCTCATGTACTCCAACATCCTCATTACATGTCCATACCATCTCAGTCTTGCTTCCTCTACTATCTCATGTACTCCAACATCCTCATCACATGCCCATACCATCTCAGTCTTGCTTCCTCTACTATCTCATGTACTCCAACATCCTCATTACATGTCCATACCATCTCAGTCTTGCTTCCTCTACTATCTCATGTACTCCAACATCCTCATTACATGTCCATACCACCTCAGTCTTGCTTCCTCTACTATCTCATGTACTCCAACATCCTCATTACATGTCCATACCACCTCAGGCTTGCTTCTCTACTATATCATGTACTCCCTGTACCTCCACTCTTGCAGTTAAATAAAATAAATATTCCCGTGACAATTGCTTTGATCACAAATCTGGTCTCTTTAATAATACAAACCACCCTCTATTTAGTCAAACGATCCAACCAACCCAGCACAACTTATGATTTTTAATTTCTACCATTCATCCACCCTGAACTGCATTCTAATAGACAATTGAACAATTTAAGAACAACTCATGCCTTTTAATCTTGGTGACTCCCGGCTGTCATACAATACATTCAGCTGTCACTTAACCTAAATTCCCCCCGTAGATGAAATCTATTTATTAATGGTAGCAGCACGGATATCACTTAAAAGGTTATTGTTAAAGACACATCTTATTTATCAATTTATTATAAAAAAAATTGAAGGGTTTATATTTGTGCTATGATAGGGACTAAGAATATAGCTAAAAATCACCTTGACCTTACAGGTAGATAATTTAACGTATATCTATGTTTTAAACATAAAATAAAGATCCATTTCAGTGGTCACATGGTCTAAGGCGATACTCTACTAGTAAACTAGACTGCCAATGACGGAGAGATCAAAGTTCGAATCTTGATTGTTTGTATTGAGGTGTTGTTTTTCAAAATGGTTCTCCCCACTCGCCTTTTAAGCAGATGTGGGTACATTTCATCTGAACATAACCTTTATAAAAATTTCGTAAGGCGTTCCTGACATCAAAATTATACTATAGCATTTCTTAAAGCTATAGTATTCTTTAAATTTCTTGAACAAACTCGAACACATATTAAGATTGAATGTGATATGCCTTAATATCTTTTAAAGATAATACCATTCAGTAATTCTTAATAGTTATATCTCCTGAAAGAAATAATCTTTATATAAATGTGTGTGATTTATTATGCGTATTTTAACAGGAATATATTAGGAATGAATACTAAAGTTTTCACTATGCCATTTTAAAATCATAAAGTATTTTGTATGTCTAGAAGAAATAACCTTCTGATAATATATATGGTTTTGCGTATTGGTACTATACATATTAATAAAATATATTAATGACTGAACTGCCTTATCTTAAGTTTTATATCTTACTGGCAAAGTATAATGAAAAGCTAAATATGAAAATATACATTTAAAAAACAACATAAGAATTAATGCTTTTCTAGATTCATAAGAAATTATAAGGCTAATTTTAATGTGTAAAGTAATAAATGGGACACACTGTAACGTACAATATTATATGGAATATTCTTAAGACTTTTGAAAACAGATATTCAATTTAGTGTCAAATTATGAATGAACACAGACAGAGCTAAGTTATATCCAACAGGAAAAGAGAGAATGTAAACTCAAGAAATGAAACCAACTCTTTACAAAATATAAAACGTTTTATTGTTGTTTAATTATAACTACATTGTACTCTTTATTTTACAAAACACTAACATCTATATACATTGATAACACGTGCAGACACAACAATGGTACAAATTACTGTTATTTTTTTTTCAAAGCACAATTTTTTACTACACAACATGAACAAAACAAATGACTCGGAGATAAACCACTAGTCGGATCAATAGCGCTAGTGTAGCTATTTAAATAAAGCGGCGGCCATTTGCAGGGAACGTGCTGTACTCTTTACCGAATATTATTATTTACTCATAACAACTGTAACATGTTTATGCATGAGTCATATTATCTTTGAGAATATAATTTCCAACATCCCATTACTAATTGCTAACCCGAGAGTCTTCAATTAGTTGATATAGAAGTTATTTGCTTTGTTGAGGTATTGTTGTTTACAATCTCTATGCAAGGCCCACCTTCAGTTTGAAAATATTATATTTCCATCCACCACTTGGTTGAGACTCATCTAGTAGTTTATTTTCGAGGCCTTTAGGATACAATACATTATTCATCTTTATCAAATTCTCATTATTAACAAACGCTCATCTGAATGATTCTATAAAAAGGTTGTCTCAAAAACAATCTAACTATAGACAGTAAAAATATTAGTAGAGAGGCTAATCGTGAAAAATAAAACAAAGCTATCATTAAATCTTAATTCTCAATGCTCAAACAATTAAGATATAGGATGATCATGATGAATTAAAAAGCCTTCACTTAGTATGTATACATTATACTAATTAATGTTTCTAGCATAATTATAAATGCTTTAAACAAGGAGGTAGGAATAATCATGAAAAATATAAAAAAGCTAAAATCTGCTTTACAATTATTATTGAGTTATAACTTTAACTCCCAGCGCTTTATACAATGATGAAAATATATATTAATTTTCATGACAGTGAGAATATAAACAAAACTCTTCCAAAAAAAAATGTTGAACAGCCGTATACCAACAATGTTCCAATTTCAAACTACATTTCGTGTTCTATCACTATAGTTACTAAATATGGAAAAAGGAGTCAAACGCTAATTCATACAACAATACATGGAAAATAAGAGGAAAAAGCCAAATAGTATACTTTTCCAAATATAGTAAAATGTTTTGAATTGTATTTGTCTTGAATGGGTTTAATTGATATTTCCTTTGTCACCATCAGGTCATCATTCTTGCGATATGTTTGCTGCAACCCTCAACTTTCGCTGAGTTTCATTATGAAAGCAATCTCGTGAGATTTAAAAATAAAGTATGTTCTTGTGTATTCTGAATCAATCAATAAGCCAATCGCGTTTAAGACACAAATATTCAAAAAATAAGAATTCAATTAGGTACATCTGTAACAAACATTTGAACAAAACAAAAGTCATTTAATTATAAATAGAAGCATAAACTAAGGAAATGTCATACCATTTGACATGTGAAGAATTACGATTATGATAGCGAGTCGATCATTTGAATTTGTATTTCTTAAATAAGTTTGGACCTGAAAACGGGGGAAAAGCCGTTACGTGACTTGCAGTTAATAAACATAACCGCCGTTACTAGAGTAGCTTTGTGGTACAGTGGCTGGGGCGCTGTAACCTTGAGAGGCGACAGCTCCGAAACCACCACCCCCGGACGAACCACCACTATAGCCCGAGGATGCTCCACTAGATGAAGGGGCGCCATAACTAGAAGACGGTGCTGATTGGCTGGGGCTCCGTAGCTTGAAGATGGTGCAGACGGTGCCCCTCCTCCAAAAGATGGAGCACCATAACTGGACGAAGGAGCACCTCCACCAAATCCTGATCCACCTGCCGATGGTGCGCCATAGCTAGATGATGGAGCAGCATAGCTTGAAGAAGGTGCACCACCTCCAAATGAACTAGACCCACCAGGCGGATGGAGCACCATAGCTTGAAGAAGGTGCACCACCTCCAAATGAACCAGACCCACCGGCGGATGGAGCACCATAGCTTGAAGAAGGCGCACCACCTCCAATGAACTAGAACCGCCGGATGGAGCACCATAGTTGAAGAAGGGCACCCCTCCAAATCCGGAACCTCCTGACGATGGTGCCCTATTTTAGACGATGGGGCACTCCACCAAATCCTGACCACCGCCGATGGTGCGCCATAGCTTGAAGAGGGTGCACCACCTCCAAAAGAACTAGACCCACCGCCGGATGGAGCACCATAGCTTGAAGAAGGTGCAGCACCAGAGATGGAGCACCATAGCTTGAAGAGGGTGCACCACCTCCAAAAGAACTAGACCCACCGCCGGATGGAGCACCATAGCTTGAAGAAGGTGCAGCACCAGCAGATGGAGCACCATAGCTTGAAGAGGGTGCACCACCTCCAAATGAACTAGACCCACCGCCGGATGGAGCACCATAGCTTGAAGAAGGTGCACACCAGCAAATGGTGCGCCATAGCTGAAGATGGTGCACCACCTCCAAAAGAACTGACCACCAGCGATGGAGCACCATAGCTTGAAGAGGGTGCACCACCTCCAAAAGAACTAGACCCACCGCCGGATGGAGCACCATAGCTTGAAGAAGGTGCAGCACCAGCAGATGGAGCACCATAGCTTGAAGAGGGTGCACCACCTCCAAAAGAACTAGACCCACCGCCGGATGGAGCACCATAGCTTGAAGAGGTGCAGCACCAGCAGATGGAGCACCATAGCTTGAAGAGGGTGCACCACCTCCAAATGAACTAGATCCACCACCGGATGGAGCACTATAGCTTGAAGAAGGTGCACCACCTCCAAATGAACTAGACCCACCGCCGGATGGAGCACCATAGCTTGAAGAAGGTGCACCACCTCCAAATGAACTAGACCCACCACCGGATGGAGCACCATAGCTTGAAGAAGGCGTACCACCAGCAGATGGAGCACCATAGCTTGAAGAGGGTGCACCACCTCCAAAAGAACTAGACCCACCGCCGGATGGAGCACCATAGCTTGAAGAAGGTGCAGCACCAGCAGATGGAGCACCATAGCTTGAAGAGGGTGCACCACCTCCAAATGAACTAGACCCACCGCCGGATGGAGCACCATAGCTTGAAGAGGGTGCACCACCTCCAAATGAACTAGACCCACCACCGGATGGAGCACTATAGCTTGAAGAAGGTGCACCACCTCCAAATGAACTAGACCCACCGCCGGATGGAGCACCATAGCTTGAAGAAGGCGCACACCACCAGCTAGATGGAGCACCATAGCTTGAAGAGGGTGCACCACCTCCAAATGAACTAGACCCACCGCCGGATGGAGCACCATAGCTTGAAGAAGGTGCACCACCTCCAAATGAACCAGATCCACCGGCGGATGGAGCACCGTAGCTATTAGACGGTGGAGCAGGGGGTTGTGGAGCCCCGTAGCTACTGGAAGGAGCACCTCCTCCAAAAGAACCTCCAGATCCTCCTAAGGAACCGCCATTAGAGGGTGTCCCGTAGCTCGTTGACGGTGGAGTAAGCGCTGCTGGTGCACCGTAGCTGCTTGATGGAGCTCCTCCACCAAAACCTCCCCCACTGGAGCCCCCTTGTGACGGGGCTCCGTAGCTTTGAGAGGGTGCCCCTCCGAAGGATCCTCCACCACCTCCACTGCCACCGAAGGAACCTCCTGAAGGCGCGCCATAGCTGCTCGAAGGCGCACCACCACCGCTACCTCTTGATGGAGCGTAGCCGCCAAGGGGAGCTGAATAAACATAAAGAAGAGGGGTGGGATTTAAAAATAGCTCTCAAGAATCTCTATTGCATTTAATGAATACATTTTGAAGTACCAGTTTCAGTTCACACGAAGCCGGTCCACACCACACCGAATTTTCTAGCAAGTGGTCAGTGGTGGCTCGTGTATAGGCACTGCGGAACTGCATCACCCCCTATTTTCACTTGATATTATCGATAACATTTAATATAATGAGTCTTTTTTTCTTTAATTTTTCTTTATTTTTGTAGTACAATATATATTCCTTAATCTTAATTTCAGTACTTCAGTAGCCATCCTCCAGTTTATGAAAAAGATACAAAAATCTTTTATGGAACTGTGCGCTTCACAGTGCCAGCGACGTGGTGTTTGACTGTTGTGCGCATGCGCACATAGGAGGGGTGTGTGGAGGAAGGCGGGACTGCCAGGTATAGAGAGCACTGTTGCTCTCGCAGTGCCGGCTCTGACGTGATGGTGGAAGGACTTTTTTTTACTCAGCGTAGGCTGTGCTTATAAACCGTGTACCATATTCTCGAATGTGATAAAGTGTAGAAGAGTTAAGAATTAGATTATTATTCTGCTTCCAGCTATTCTATTTGATTCATTTTTTCGGTTCTTTTATTTAACAGAAATACTAAATGCTCTTCAGTACTTTCAATGGAAGGAAAATTTCCTCAATTGTCATCCAGAAATCAAGGAGAAAATTATTGAACTTTTTGCGCAAATTAAAACAAGAAAAATGGAGTTCATTTTTAAATGAATAGATCAAGTTGAACCTGAACCGTAACAATTTAAGTTAAAGTAATTAAAACATATTTTTTTTGTTAAGATTTTATCAAGTTCCTGAATAAAATTTATTTTTATACATGCAGCACCCCCTCAAATTTTAGCTACGAGCCGCCACTGCAAGTGTTCCTATATCACAGAAAGTGCTTGCCATCATTACCTGTGCAGTGTTGCGCGCCTAATTTCTATGCAATCTGTTGTACACGCATGCTCCAAAAGCTATACTCTCCAGGCACTGTGTTCCGAAACTTTAAACACAATTTAATGGCATTAGCATAGTTTGCCGGATGTAAGTGTACAAAGATTTTATATTACCTTTGATTCAAACGAGCTATACGTGCGGTTTGGGGTCTGGGTTTCCGAACATCCTGTATTACGAGTCGTATTACGATATTATTTATAGGTAATATTGATATCTACCAGAAGTAACAGCTGCATATAACATGACTTGATGTATGGTTACATGAAAGATCCGGTAACTTTTCTCGTCGTCAGATAGGCCCTGTCTATGAAAACTGGGCTGTATATTGTTAAGCAACTAGACCTGAGATAATAGGTATTATTGGGTGATATTCTGGTATGAGCACATTATCAACATAACGTTGATTAACAGAGTGGTAAAATAAATTATTCTATATTGTTTTACAACCTCTTTTGAGCTCGAATGTTCTATGACAGAGTGTTTCATATTGTGCTCCTCTATGGTTATTTCAGGTCCCAAGAGGAAATTTTATAATATTCTGACCCGCCTCGGTGGCGTAGTTGGCTAACGCGCTAGTCGTGTTGAGCTCGACCGCCGAGAACGGGCAGATCAAGGTTCGAATCTCAGTCGGGTGAACTGGGGGGGGTTACTAAATGGTTTTCCACTCTCCCTCCACGCAAATGTGGGTTCACTTCCTCTAATCCAACCTTTCCAATTCCCAATCCATTAGCGTAATTAGTACTTAAAGCGTATAACCTGAACGGGTAGTAAGACGCGGTGCTAAATAATAATAATAATAATAATAATAATAATAATAAAAATAATAATATCTGTATTTGTTTTTCACGCTGTAACATAGAATCAATAAATAATATTGCCAATTTTTTTTCCTACAAATTTTAATAAAAGGCACTTTTCCATAGGATAAGACAAAACAATTGAGGTTTTCCGTTTTTTTTAATATTTGTAAAGTCTATCTGTCGTTATTGTTCATAGTATTAGCGTAAACAATTTTATGAGGGCTCTAAGATTTTTTTTTAACAAAGGCTTCTTTTGTCTAGAAAGTTTGGGAACTCCTGGACTAAGACATCACTCTTGCTGTAGAAAATACTTCCGATGAAAGTGAGAGCTAGGTTCGAACCTGGGTCTTGTGTACTAAAGATGGTCTTCCCAAAACAGTTTTTTTCACTCTCCCTCCACGCAAACACAGGTAAATTTCTTCTAAATATAACGTTCCTAATCTCTAATAACCCATCAGCGTTGTTAATATATAAGCGTACGACCCGTTGCTATAGTACATATATAATATTAGGGTGATGAATAAAATTGAATCTATATAAAATGTACCCGTATTTGCTAGAAAGAAAGTGGAAATTCATTTAGGAAAAAAGAAAAATCTCAGTAAACTTGACTGGAATTCTAACCTCGTTCTCCCAGTCAACGGCAATCCAGTATATCACG
Source organism: Timema cristinae (assembly GCA_039000515.1). Taxonomy (NCBI): domain Eukaryota; kingdom Metazoa; phylum Arthropoda; class Insecta; order Phasmatodea; family Timematidae; genus Timema; species Timema cristinae. Next base: position 25,556,255 of record JBCFYV010001001.1, on the reverse strand, counting down.
AGAGTGACGCCTTAGACCATGCGGCCACCTATTCAATAGGTAGAATTCCTAAAATATTTCCCAGTCCGTCTTCGACTTATATTAAAAGTTGACCAATAAAGACAGCAGTTACGAAACCTCGAGAGGAAACGAAGGGATTAATACAAACACAAAGTGTTAAAGTAGATTATACTAAAAGAGAATTAATTTGGGTGTTCACTGTATTTAAAATTCGTTGTATGAAAGAAAACAATATCAATAGATAATTCTCGTGGTTTGATTAATCAATCGGTTCAAAGGTTCCACTTTAAATATTTCAAATAAATAAAATATAATAAGAATGATCCGCTTTGATGACCGTATGACCGCCAGTACAGCTCACATTATTATTATATTATTATTATTATTATTATTATGGGAGTGTGTTTCAAGGATATATACCCTTATTATCTTGAGACAGATGGGGGGGGGGGGGGGGGAAACCCAACCCTGTGCGCTGTGTAACCAGGCAGTCTGGATTCGAACTTCAGACTCACGAACAAGAATCGATCCCACCAGGACTGATATGATTCTGTGTTTTTGAGCTGATAGATAGTCCTGGCATTCTATCCTACTGATTAAAACACACACAAAAAAAACGCCATGTTGACAGTGGAAATCCGGAACTTACCATCCTAGAATATCCCAATACGTGACCCAATACACCTTTCAAAGGGCTTAGCAGTTGAATTAACCCCCCCCCCCCCTTCCCTAGTGTAATATATGTTATTGTAATTACTAGTAGATTACGACTAAACCCTGAAAAACAGTTGTAATCACAATAGGATTAACCCGGGTGTCTGCCATTATCCTTGAAACGGAGTATTGACAGCTTACGTCCAATAGACAAAAGTCCGGAGTATTCAATAGTACACACATCCGCTTTGGTGGCCGCGTGGACTAAGGTGTCGCTCTCACATTATAATTTCAATTTCAATTTCCTTTATTGTAGTCATGGCCAACAGTTGTAAGACCTATAACAGGCCAGCACTGAAAAGTACACAAGTACCTTACAAATATAAATACATATATTTACACGAGAAAATAAGATAAACAAAAAAGGCTAAATAATGTTATATACTGATGAATAGTTATGAAAAAGTAATTAATAATGATAATAATAAAAAATAGCAATAATAACAAAAAACTAAAGAGTGGTTAAAAGCAGTAACAATATGCAAAAAATAAATCAGAATAGTGTAAAATTGAGATATTATAGGCAGAACCTCTTAGTGATAAATTATTGATATGGAATTTCCTTAAATAACTCTCTGAGTTAATAATAATAAATGTATGATAATTACTATAGTAGGGTAGGGATGAGGAAGGAAGAATTTTAGAAGTAATATATCTTCATTTACGTAGATATAGTGTGGAAAAACCATTTAAAAATAAAAAAAAAACTGAGTATGCACGACCAGGACTTGAACCCTAGTGTCCCCAACTTAAATGAGCCAGTCCAACATGAGAATGATGCCTTAGAACATTTAGCCACTGCTATAAAAGTTACTAGTTCCACTTTTACCCCTTAATAAGATAGATAACACGAATATTATAAAACAATATTCGTAAAATAGAAATGTTATATAATACTCGCCCCTAATTTTTTTTTTTTATAATTTCTAATTGACTCCTTCTCTGAAAATTTGTCTATGCTAGGTAAACTATCCTAGTTTAGGATAGTTTGTAACTCAAGCTTATTATAACTAGTTATAAAGTTCACGTTAAATTATTCAATCAACAAATATATCAAATTTAATTTGAAATAGTAAATATAGCAAGTTCTGTTTTTTTTATATTCACATTATATATATATGTTTAAAAAATACTGAATTAAAATATATATATTTAAAAAATACGAATTAAAATAGCTGTATTCAAAGTCTCAGCACGTCTACCGGAAGTCCGGTGTTCAATACCGCTTGGCTGCACTTAGTTTAATTGTTCCTAGAACAGTTTTTTTCCATCTTTCACAACAAAAAATAAACACTTTCTCCTACACTTTATAAAACTATTTCCTTGCTCAAAAAAATCCTCAAACACGGATGAGAGCGTAGAGATTCACACTCGTTTATTATTCAGAGATGATGGTTCGGATTCTGGTTGGGATTAAAACAGTCTAAGTCAGCTGCAAAAACCGTTGTGCTATAAATTGTAGTTTAGTTAATTAAATAATTAGTCAGATATATTATTATTATTATTATTAGCACCGTGTCTTACTACCCGTTCGCCTTATACGCACTTACGCTAATAAGTAATGGTAGGGTGATTGCGAGTTGAGATGGAGGACCTACAGTTTAACGTGGGATCCGAACCACGGTGGAGGCCTGGCATTCCCACACATTCAAAAGTCTTGTCAGAGGTGAAGGAAAGGTTATTATGATGTAACCTAAAAATATAGTAAGATGCGGTGATAACAAAAATATAATACTTTTTCATCTGTCTCAGATGGTTAGATGGTACTAAAATCCAGTCCTATATATTTAGTAATTTAATCAAGAGGACGAACCAGTGTAAATATAATTAATACCTTTGTCAGCACCAGCTGGAATCAAACTAGGGTCCCTTAGATTGGAGTGCTACCATCCTAAGTTGGTAGCTAAAGGGAGACGCTCCCCTCATAACACCAACCATACGTGACACTGTCATGTTGAGGACATGTCGATGTATCATAAAAAGAAACAAGTTACGCAGCTGCTAGATTTACTCAACAGCGAGTAAAGAGAAAATAATGCAACATTAAGAATCATGACCAGACAATAGGGACCCGCTCCGAACTTCAATGAGGTGTGACATATAAACCATTCATAATGTCATCGCAGATTCGTGAGCTACGTGCCATGACCTAGGGCAAGGATTACAAATATAAATATTGGCAAAGGTAGGGTCGAAACTAGCGCGCGCACGGACGAAATGGACAGTGACGCGGAACAAGAGTATTTTTCCTGGAAGGACTTCTGTTGGCCACCCTGTATGTTGTTGTAGATTTAATTAAGGATGGACTTAAGGAGATTATTACTAAGAGCGTGCATCAATCATCAACCAACTTTGTGATACAGTCGGCTAGAATAGTACATTTACACTAAAACTATTGCACGTGGATCATTTCTGATTGAACATTAATGGAGATAAAGAGTTAATAGAAGTTCCTAATACTGAACGTTGTTGAAATATTAAATGATATTTGGATGAAAACTGCATTGAAAAGGCCGGTGTTAACAATTTTAGAATGTCTTCACAGATAAGCACTGTTCACAAATCTTCATTCTGTCATAACAGGGACATACTGTAGTTATTAACAAGAAACTTTGTGCTTTGTCCCCCATCGTCACCCGGGAAATGTCGAGTAATCATTCAAATACGAATACACTGCACACATTTCTGTCATATCGTAGGTGTTTTCTTTTCCCTTTTACTCCCATATACCTCGCGCGCACACACAAAACGTATATGTGAGCTACACCACTTATCTTGGAGAATCGAATTAGTATTTATTTTTAATTTGCATTTTAAACAGGATGGCTGTCAACCACTCGATCACCCACTCCAGTGGCTGCATGGTCTAAGGCATCGCTCTTGCAGTAGACTAGACTGCCGATGATGGGGAGATCGAGGTTCGAATCTCGGTAGGATGTACTGAGGGTGTTTTTATCAAAATGGTTTTTCACTCTCACTACATAAAAATGTGGGTACACTTACCATAAATATAGCCTTCCTAATCCTTAAAGCAATTAGTGTAATTAGTACATAAGTGTATAACCAAAACCGATAGTCAGACGCGGTGCTAAAAGAAACACCTTGATCTAACGTTTGCTTGCTTAGAGAAAATGCACTCGCATTCGCATAGAACGAGGAGGGGAAACGTAAATTAAAAATAATACGCGAATAAAAAATTAGAGGTGGAGAGGTGAGAAGATTCTCCAGAGAAGTTGTTGATTTTTTTTTAGCACCGCATCTTACTACCCGTTCAGGCTATACGTTTGAGTACTAATTACACTAATGTTTTTCAGGATGAGGAAGACTATATAAAGAAGGGAACCCTCATTTGCATAGAGAGAGAGAGAGTAAAAAAAAACATTTATCAAAATAAAATCACCCCTAAGTACCCTTGACGTAGATTCGAACCTTGATATCTCCGTCATCGACAGTCTAGTCTATTACGACAGTGACGCCTTAGACCATTTGGCCACCGAAGTGGGCTTCTAAACAACGAAAATAAGGGTATATTTTCCTAGTTTAAAGTGGAAAGAGATTTCCGAAGACCTATACATGGAGATCGCATGTGAATGAAACAATCGTATGAGTTGTTTTTTTGCTGATATGTGGTAAGAGAGAACACAACGTGATATAAGACAGTGAAAGTACAGGATGCACATGCGGTTATCTACACATTTCTAGACAGAAGAAGTAACGGTGGAAACTAGGACTACGTTACATGCTCATTGTGTGCTACTCAAGTGCATTGTGACTCCGGTACTAATGGGGAGGGACTTGGAACCTGGTTTCCTAGAGTGAAATTATGCATTTTTAGCACCACGTCTTACTAACAGTCCGGGATATACGCTGAGCATAAATTAATACAGCACGATTTTGATAGGAATACAATTATGCGGCCAACATTGATAATTATTTTTACTACTTTATTAGTGTTATTTTATAGGTATTGATAATATTTATCAAAAGTGACAGCTGAAAATCAATTGACACGAAACATGCTTCGGTGGCCGTATGGTCTTAGGCGCTATTTTTGCGGTAGACTAAACTGCCGATGACGGGGATGATCGAGGTTCGAATCTTGATCAGGTGTACTGAGGGTGGTTTTTTTCCACACTCGCCCCACGCAAACGTGGGTACACTTCCTCTAAATATAACCTTCCCAATCACTAAAAACCATTAGCGTAATTACCGTAGGCCTATAACCCGAACTGGTAGTAAGAAGCGGTGCTAAAATGAACTGATCTAGCGTATGAATACATGTGATCGCGTGGTCTACGTGCTACTTTTATGGTAGATTAGACCGAGTACGATGCATTCGACAAATCAAACAAGCCTAAATCCTTAAGGTGGGATGTAGGAGACGCGAGAAAAGACCAGTGTTTTGGCAGTTTTTACGTCAAAACATTTTTTGGTCAAAATAAATCAAATATTGCTCCAGTTGAAACGTTTAGTTTAATTTTTTTTACATGGTGATATCAACAGTTGTTGAATATCTGTCATGAACATGGCGAGATTAGATGACAAACTTTTTAAATGAAGGAAACAGATTGTCATTAAATTCCAGGAGACACTTCTTGAAAGATATTCAAGAAATTTGGTGTTCAACATGTGAAGAAAATTAAATTTTATGTTTGTACTGGAGTAATATTTTATTTATTTTGTAAATAAAATGTTTTGCCATAAAAAACTGCAAAAAACACTAGCCTCCTCTCGCAAGCTCGTTCCATACCACCTTAAACACTGTGGCTCTGATTTAATTGCAATCTTAAAATATTGTAAATGAAATTATTTAATTTTTTTTTTAAAAATCCAATAAATAATTTAGTTAAATTTGACAAGGATAATTACATATCAGACAGAAGACACTTAAATAGCTTACTATATCTGAACACTTAAAAATCAATCTCGCTCTCTTCAAGACTTATTTTCATTCTATACAACCTAAGAGAATTAATTTTAATGTAACTCATAAATAACCCAAAGCATTAAATTTAGCCTATCTTAAGAAAATGAGCAAATTAAGGTATTTATCATGTGAGATAATAAAAAGTTAATACAAAATTTAATGAATAAATATATTATAACCCTCTTCAGTGGCCGCACGGTCTAACGCGTAACTCTCCCAGTAGATTAGACTGCCGATGATGGGGAGAACGAGGTTAGAATCTTGGTCGGGTGTACTAGGTTGATTTTTCCAAAATATTGTTCCACTCTCCCTCAACGCAAGTGTGTATGCACTTTCTATAAATACAACCTTCTTAATATCTAAAACAAATACCGTAATTAGTGCGTAAGTGTATAACCTGAACGGGTAGTAAGACGCGGGGCCAATTTTTTTTATATAATTACAGGAAACCAGTTTTTTTAGCTATTAATATGTTTAATTTTTTACCTGTTTCGTGAATTATTAAACCTACACCCTTAAGGTATCGTGCAAAAACCCATTTCAACAAATTCCAGAACATACAAATGCAAATTAATCAGAACTATAATGTTTCAAGGATAGGTTGTGAAGTTTCTCAGATCTACTGTGCACTTTACGTTATGATTGTATTCTACCTTGATAATCTTTCAACGTCTCTTTGAACCTCCTCATAATATCTTCAATACCGTTTTTAATGATTTCATCAGGAATGATGGGGCCCCCTCCATCAAATGATGCAATCGGTGCTGTTGGAAACAGTGTTAGTTAGTATCAGCGCTTAATAACAACATGGCAACGAAGGAAATTATCGTGCCATCTCAGAAATATGAAGGCTTATATTAATGAAAGTAGGTGGTGTAATTAAACAATATATGACTTGATAGTTTAGGTATAAGGTGCACATTAATATAGTAAGTTTATAAATACTATCAGTTAGTTATAAAACTATAAACACGTGGTATATCTTAAAACAATACGAAACACCATCTTTAAAGCTAGTAAAAAAAATGTCTTAAGTAGTATTACTTTTTTTTAAACACCGCGTCTTACTACCCGTTCGGGCTATACGCCTAATACTAATTACGCTAATGATTTAAGGAGTTAGTGAAGTTATATTTATTGGAAGTGTACCCGAATTCACGTGGAGGGAGATTGGAAAATAATTTAGGAAAAACCACCCTCAGTACACACGACTGTGATTCGAACCTCAATCTCCCCGTCATCAGCAGTCTAGTCTACTGCAAGGCTAGCACGTTAGACTGCGAGGCCACTGAAGCGGGTAGTAGTTTTACTAAATTAGTTAGAATTTACAATAACCTTGAACAGTTTTATATAGAATAGATCATACAACTTTAACAATACAGTGTCTAGAAATAACATTTAAATAAAACCCATGGTATCAGCTCACAATCAAGTCATACTTGAGTGACCACCGTCTGTTGGCGAAATTAGTACCAACTTTTGGAACATAAGGTTCATACAGTCGGCACATCAAAACCCTCTGGCCATCGATCTCAATTTTCTAAAAACTGACAGCACTTCACTTTTTCACTTTGCTTCATTTGTCCTCACGAGGTTGAGTTTGACTCTGTTCTGGACCTCACTGATTCACATATACATTCTGGAAGCACCGGGAATCGAACTTGGGATCTATAAACGTGTAGCTAGTATCATTGAACCACTACACCAGAGATGTGTCACACTTATATGATATTTAACTTTTTAATATCAACATATTTTTATACCACGTGCGAACTTAGAACTAACGCACTTTTCAGTTCTAAGTTTCTTGATACCCACGTTAGTAGAATTTAAAAAAAAATGATTCATCGGTTAATTTTATTTAATTTTTGGTAAATGAACTCCAACTCATGTACAAAATTAACTGGAACAATAAATAAATTAAACAAAAAAAAATGATGAAATATAAATAATTGTATAATAATAAGTAATCAATTGAGTGGATACTAACAATCTATAATAATTATTAAACACAGACTAGTAAACAATACACAATATTTAATCAATAAAATAACTACACATGCCACTCTAATTTTACATCAGATCTGGTGGTTACGTTGAATAAGGCGTCAGGCTCGCAATATACTGGGACTACGGTGACAAGTTGGTAGAGTGTCTGGCCTTGACTTGGTTGGCTGGGAGTTCGGGTGTATACATGTGATTTATTGCAGTTGTTTTTCATCCCCTCCCTAAGCCATACCCTACCCCTAATTCATTCCTTTTCTCAATGAGTTAATAGTCTTGGTCCTAAACGGAGTAATAAAATAAACTGTTATTTTACATATGAGTGTTTGGAGTAAAATGTTGTACTATCGGTGTTGGTGGAACCGGGTACTGGAGGCCACTGCCCCCCCCCTCCCCCCTAGAATAAGTTTGTCTCCTCTAGCTATATTTCTTTCCGATCTGATACTATCGATCAAGATATGATTAAAAAAAACACTCTAAATTGGCGTCAAGCTTTTTAAAAGGTCTGTTCGAGGAAAGTTCTAAATAGCATACAGAGGCATCCAAAATTTATATAACTTTTACAAGAGTATAGTTATTTAAAAAATAAATGATACGGTACACCACACAAACTGTCTATAACTTTAATATTAAAATAAATATACCTACATTTACTAAAAACTGGTAGGATTGGTAAAAAGAGCATCACATTCCACCAAAGATCATAGCTCAAATTGTACACACTGTTAGAAAACTAATAAGAAAAGAGGACCTCTTGGGTCCACCAAAGAGCATAGAAATCAGTTTCATTTTCAAAGACCTGAATTAAAATGTATATATATATCAGAAATTATTGGTTTTATAAAAATATATTTCAAACAAAAGAATGTTATACATAAAAGTTACAATGATGAATTATTTCGTATTTCAAAAAAGTTGTAGAAATATGATTATAATTGGAAATTTAGCTGATGTATAGTCCCTTCAAATTCATTTTGGTGGATATTAGAAAATTGATATTATGTTTATAATGTTAAATAGTGTCTAGATACAAAATTTAATCAAAATCATTTGAGCAATTTTAAGAAAATAGATTTTTCTCTTTTTTCCCTTCAGTAAAATAGCCTTAATTTTAGGGTGAGATATCTAATTCCATAAAACCTCTGGAGGACCTTATAAAAACTCTAGATACCAAGTTTCAGCCCAATCAGTAAAATATGTTTCGTCTCTAGTTCGTGATACAGACAGATGTACCAACAAAAAAGACAGATGCAAAAATCCCTTTTTCGATTTCAGGGGGTATGAAAAGTCGATATTTATCAAAATATTAAAGTATGATTTTATTAAAGTTATATATATATATATTAATTTTTTACGATCACAATACTTAGCACTTCGAAGGGTCAAGAAAAATTAAAGATCAGGTAAGGATCACTAATAGCTTCAAGAGACATCAATTTTCAAACATTTTCCAGAGGAGGAAACCATATTATCTTTTTTTTTCTGCGTGGGATGGGACCCTAAACAATCCTCTATAAATGCTCTTCCTTACATGAATAAGGTTCCGCAAGCACCACGTATGATATAACAATTTATAGATCCAAGCACTATCCATAACAGAAGGAGGAATACTCAGTGACTATTGTTATGACACGCAACAATCATTTTGGTGGCAAACATGTGTTAACTGCACAGGACTTGGTCGCACATAGAACCGTGTGTCCGACTAGCGAGTGGATTGCGTGATGTATCACAATGGTGGCGATGTGACAGGTGGTTGTCACGCGGAAATAGCGACGAAGAAAGTCATCCGGAGAACGTATCGCTATTTTAGAATGTTCTAGAATGAATTGAAAGGACTTATGAATAAACCGACCCAAAGATGCTCAGCCAATACACCTAATATGATGCTCCAGCTTTTTCATGTATTTGTGTAACTCCCAATTTATGAACAAGTCGATTAATTTTGGAAGAAATGAACTTGTATATAATACAAACATTTTTTAAGTCAACAATGATAGCATTTTACCATAGTATCAGTGTTAATTCATATTTAATTATAAGATCCATCCAAAATTAACAGATTAAAATCAAGAGATTTGACGTATAATTAATTGAAAGTAACAATAACGATATTAGAGTGGAAATTAGGAAAAGGATAAGTTGGGAATCATGATATTATAATTGCCAGTAATTGTTGAAATATTGCCACTGTTCAGGAATATAAAATTCAGAATATATAAAACAATAATTTTACCGATTGTTCTCTTTGGATGATACGTGGTCTCTTAACTCGCATGACTAAAACACATTTAGAGTGTCCGAAAAAAAATGCTTTGAAGATTTTGGTACTGGGGACTGGATGAGGTTATAAAATGATGAGTTAAATACCCTGTACTCATAACAAGACATTATTAGGATAATCAAGTCTCGTAGATTATGGTGGACAGGAATACAGCGTGAATGGGAGATTCTAGAACCTTGTTCAGGAGACTGACTGGCAAACCCAATAGGAAGAAACATTGGGAAGACTAGACGCAGAATGGGAGGATAGTTAGAATGGCCTGGAAGTGATAGGGTGTAATGAGGTGGACTGGATAGAACTAGCTCAAGATACAATACAAATGAATTAACATTTTTGTGTCATATTTGTTCAAACTATAAATAAAGGCGATTTCTGTAGTTTGGATAGTTCAAAGAGTATTACATATACTCATAGATGATAAAACTATATTTAATAGTTACACGACTTCTTATCTTATTAAAATCAAGAGGAGATTAATTGACGCAGGTATATTTAAAAGGGCACAAAAGCAAAAATATTGTTTGCAAAAATATGTATAAAGTAAGAAATGATCTTTCAATTCAAGTGTGGCACAGTTGTCCAAAACCTAATGCACCTTTTGTTTTCCCTCTGTATACAATTATTATTTCTGAGCCCAAGTGTGTCAGTTGAGAGCTAAAATGGCTCAATAAATACTACAAATGTTTCAATCAGTTACAAAATGAGACCTGGAAACGGAAATCAAACCCAGTACCCTTTTCTTGGCACACCAATTATCTACAACTAAGCTATCCAGTATTTGTACTATGTTTTGAGTCATTATTCATTAATAACGAGCTTAATGATTTTTTCAAATATAACTGGTAATTTATGTCCTATCGAAACTACGTATAACTAACAGTTGTTTTATCTAACAGTGTTAACCGGCCCTATAGTATAGTGGTCAGTGCACCTAGCTTCAAGCCCAGGGGAGTCCCAGGTTCGATTCCAAGTTGATACCGTGGGTGTTTTTTTCCCGAAAGGGTAATTATCCTAACGGTCACCAGGGTTTGGTTAGTTATGTTTAAGTGTTTCCATTGGTTCTACTCCCTCATACTCACTATCACCCTCATACTCACTATCACCCTCATACTCTCTATCAACCTCATACCCACCATCACCCTCATACTCACAATCACCCTCATACTCACTATCACCCTCATACTCACTATCACCATCATACTCACTATCACCCTCATACTCACTATCACCCTCATACTCTCTATCAACCTCATACTCACTATCATCACCTCATACTCTCTATCAACCTCATACTCACTATCACCCTCATACTCACTATCACCATCACCTCATCTCACCAGGACATGTAAAGAGCCTCCACAGAAAGGATGTACTATTAGTATATTCGGTCGTCCCCTGGATACCAGCGATACATTAATAAGGGCTAATGTTATCACAAACTGGGCTACAATTGATGTAGCCCAGACTCGCGATATTATTATCTGATTATGTTGATTATATTTATTTTGTGTGTCCCAAGTAAGGAGTGCCAAGTATTTATAGTCTAGTCTCAAGAATTAACCAATCTCCCAGTGTATGAATAACAAGTACAGTTGTATTTCAAGCATGTCTTATAGCCCGCTCGGTTAGCTAATTGAACTAGGATGAATAAGGTATAATTTTAGATAAAATACACCCAAATTTGCGTAAATGAAGAGTGGGGAACCATTACACCTGACCGGGATTTGAGCCTCGACACCGACAATATAATCTAACACGAGAATGACGCGTTAGAGCGTGCGACTACATGTTTAAGTTAAGTTTGAATGGTGAGATTGTCTGAAGAACGAATCTCTAATGTGTTTTACTTTCCTAAGTATGTCACTCCGTGCTTATCGACAAGGGCGACACGAATCTCTTCGTCCGTTTCGATACGCACCTTCACGTTTGAAACTCTGTCTCGAATAAGAGTATCTCGCTTCGGTCAAGGAGGCGATCACAGCGCACAGGAGGATCAGCGGCCAACTCTGGAAACAAATATAAACACACGATTAAAAAGACAGTTTAATAAATTCAAATATGTTCTCATCAAAATAAAAAAGTATATATTTTTTTCCTAGTCTTAGTAAATTTAGTTGTTTTTGTTTAAGCAAGCTCTTACATAGTTGTAGGTGACCTGGTGGTCTAGGGTAAGGTGTCAGATTTATGTGCTGGCGGCCGGGGTTCCATCCTCGGACCCGGCAAAGATTTATCTGATTACCAAACCCTTCCTTCACCTCTGACAAGACATCTTGTGAATGTGAGGAATGCCAGGCCACCACCGTGGTTCGGATTCCACGTTAAACTGTAGGTCCTTCATTTCATCTCACAATCACCCTACCATTACACATTAGCGTAAGTGCGTATAACCCGAACGGGTAGTAAGACGTGGTGCTAATAATCTTACATAGTTGGATGAGGAAGTTAGAATTTAGAGAAGATATATAAAAGCATTTTAATGGCGTAGGTGAAGAGGAAATAGTTTATAAACAAAACCGCAGCACGCAGGTCCGGGATTTAAAACCTGACCACATCATCATCTGTACACCAAACAAGACAAGTTGAGAGGATGTAAAAAAAATACATTTTATATATTCGCGTGACATAGGGAAGAACAAAATTTGATAATTTTGACTGAACGTTAAAACACAAACATTAACTTAGGTCACAAATTATATTAACACAAAATCTCGCCTTTCCATTAGATTGGATAGAGATTGTAGTCTGCTTCAATTCCTGATGCACTTTACTTTACCTCCATTACTGGCTTGCTAGGCCTCTAATAGCTTCATAATCTAACTTGAGACTAGGACAGGCACAACATCCAGTCCCCAAGCCATTAGTTTATCAATGTGAAAGAGTAAACCCACATTTCACCAATGAAACATTTTTTTCGGCCATACCATAAATTGAACCCGGGACCCTTAGCTAACTAACTATGAAGACACACTATAGACTGAGCCTCTGACAAGACATCTTGTGAATGTGGGGCCTCCACCGTGGTTCGGATCCCACGTTAAACTGTAGGTCCTCCATTTCATCTCACAATCACCCTACATATACACATTAGCGTATAACCCGAATGGGTAGTAAGACGCGGTTATAATAATAATAATAATAATAATAATAATAATAATAATAATAATAATAATAATAATAATAATAATAATAATAATATAGACTGAGATAAGGTGACTGTTAACGATTTGAACCAATAATGAATAAAAAAACACACTTTAGGTACAATCCTATTTTATAAGGAAGAAACTTATCTGACGACTAGAAAAGGGGCTGGATTTACTTTCACGTACTATTAAGTCACCTCAACTGATCTACTGTCATCACTTTTGGTATGCACATTAATTATACTTTTACTACATTTAGCAAGGCGTCATACTACCCGTTCAGGTTAGATGCTTAAGCACTAATTACGCTCATGGTTTTAGGAGCTTGGAAGACTCTTTTCATAGGAAGTGTACTTGCATTTGCTTGAGGGTAGAGTAGAGAACTATTTTGGATAATACCCAGAATAAGTACATACGACCGAGATTTGAACCTCGATCTCACCGTCATTGACAGTTTGGTCTACTGAAAAAGTAGCGCCTTAGATCACACGGCCAGCGAAGCGGGTTTTTGGTATTTAACATTAATACTTATAAAATAACCCCTATTAAGTAAAGTGGTTTGAATGTAAGCAAATCAGTTTGAATTTTCAAAATGTTTCTTCCTATAAAAATCCTACCATAGCACCAGACACCCAAATAATAGTATTAGCATCAGTTAGATCACTAGAAAACCGCATCGGTGGGCATGCCGACTAAATATCCGGCTCATATATCGTGGTTTACTAATAAAAAGACAGTCATGAACCGAATTCTGCCATTCCATATTGGAGGAGTTGTTTTCCTGTGTGATTTTCTATTCTCCTTCCATAAATGCCAGTAAGTTTCTTCTAGAATCCTATCTTACTCATTCCTTCCCCATTAGCGAAATTAAAATGTATATATCAATATAAATTACCTATATTTCATATCTTGAATAATAATTAAGACGCAATGTTGGAGGGTATTAATTCCTAGTAGTGATAACATATTCTATTAATAGTAAAAGTGGACGAGGTTCACGACCTGCTACGCTAAGTTAACTGCATAATTCATAAATAGCATATTCATGTTTGGGCTACATACCTCGTAGCCCAGTTTGTGATAACATTATCCAGTACTAATGTACTAATAGTACATCCTTTCCGTGGAGGCTCTTTACATGTCCTGATGAGATGAGGTGAAGGTGATAGTGAGTATGAGGGTGATAGTGAGTATGAGGGTGATAGTGAGTATGAGGGTGATAGTGAGTATGAGGGTGTAAAACCGGCGTAAACTCTTAAACCCAACTTAAGCCCAATTAACCAAACCCTGGTGACCGTTAGGGCAATTCCTCTTCTGGGAAAAATACCCTAGGTACCAACTTGGAATCGAATCCTGACCACCCCACATGGCGGCCCTTTCTTCGCCAGACAGTTTTTTTTTTAAAGTCTTGTCATGGCTGCTTGCTCTTCCAGGTCGGTAAAAGCAGACTCTGTAGGTAAAGTACCTCTTATCTCGGCCTAACAGAACATTCTAGAGATATACGAAGCACGTGTAAATCCTGTCTAGACACGCTTTTATAATCACCAACATTCACGCACTCAGTTAATTTCAGGTATTACACAACTAGTCATCAAAACTGGGAAGTGAATGAACTAATAATCAAATTGCATTCTATAAAAGGGGGAACGAAACGTGAAGAAATATATACAGTTTTTTTTTCAACTTTTTTGAAGACCACACATCATGTAATGTTCATTGCAAAGATAATTAATAAAGATTTCTTTCCATAGTTCGTAATAGAATTTGAAAAAGTACATCGACTTATCATGAGTAATTATGACTACTGAAATATGCCAGTATGTTTTTTTTTTAATTATGCGAATTCACTTACGTATTAGAATATTATGATAAGCTCAGGCTGGGAGGTGTTTAAGGATCTGCGAATATTCGATAGTATCGATATCATTTATAATTTTATATTATTCAATTCAATAAATCGAATCAAACCAAACTAGAAAAAAAATGAAAAGGGGTTTTAGGCCGTTGCAAAATCTCACAATGTGCATTATATATATATATATATATATATAAAGAAACCGCTTCGGTAGCCACATGTTCTAAGGTGCTACTCTCGCAGTAGACTAGACTACCGATGATTGGGAGATTAAGGTTCGAATCTCGGTGGGATGTACTGAGGGTGGTTTTTACAAAATAATTTTGCACTCTTCCTCAACGCAAATGTGGTTACACTTATATGAACATAGCCTTCCTAATCTCTAAAACCATTAGTATTATTAGTACATAAGCGTATAACCCAAACGGGTAGTAAGACATGGTGAGGTGATATATATATCACTGCGTATTACTACCCGTTTGGCCAATATGATTAGCCTACATACTAATCACACCAATGTGTTATGGATTAGAAAGTTTTAATTTAAATGAAATGTACCTGTAATTGTGTGGAGAGAGAGTGTACAACGATTTAGTAAAATCCACTTTCAATACACCCGTCAGGGCTCGAACCCCGTTATCTCCATCTTCGGAAGTCTAGCTCAACATGAAACTAGCGTGTTAGCTTACTACGATGAGGAGGGTAACATGTTAAAGAACTGGGTATAAAAATAATCTATTTTTTTTTAATGTAACTCTCTATCTGTATTATATCAGTAAGCGTATAATCCGAACGGGTAGTAAGACGTGGTGCTAAATAATAATAATAATGTATTATCTCAGTAATTTGAATTTTCTCTAATTCGAATAAATTTAAATCCCAATTCGTTCATTTTATCCAGATTATTCTGTAATTGTGAGAAGTATTTCTAAAACATAGCGAAATAAAATCAGAGTTTGGATGTATTTTTATTTCATTATAGGAGAATGTAATGTGAATTATTTGAAGTAAAGTATTTATTTTTATCAACAGTTAATTGAAATAGCACTAGAACTGGCCATAAGTGTCTCTTAATACCCACTCAAAGTGAGCAAGAAGAGAAGTAATGATTTAAGAAATATTCACCAACATTCACTTTAAGACAGTTTTATAGGGGAAACTTGCCGTGTTCAAACGAAAATTATTTGTCTGGCCAATTTGAGTACTACAAAATACACACATGCAACTAATATGTCTAAGAGGAACCGCCTTAAATCGAAGCAAGGTCCTTGGTACCAGGAGTGTCCAATATTTTATATCCACTAAATTATTTCTGGCATTACATAACTATAATAAAACATAATCTGGCCTTATATCATAATTCATTACATACATTTATTTCTCTAAGGAAAAATCAAATAAGCTACAAATTAAGTTGTTCTTGGGAAAGAAAGTTCTAGACCAACAGTTACGCCTTATATCACCATCATATTACTTTTTTTTTAATATATAAATTTAACAAACTTCAATCGTTATTACTCTTGAAACTTTCTTCTCCGTAGCGAATAGCTGTAACTAAAGATAACAATCACAAATACCTAACATTAGCAAACAGTGTAGATTATTTTTTAAAGGAACACATTAATCAGAATTAAAAATAATTAGACTCAACCACATGGTATAGTCCCGCTTCGGTGATCGCATGGTCTTAGGCGCTACTCTCGCAGTAGACTAGACTTCTTATGATGTGAATATTAAGGATATATGTTATTATTATTATTATTTATTATTATTATTATTATCATTATTAGCACCTCGTCTTACTACCCGTTCGGGTTATACGCACTTACGCTAATGTGTAATGGTAGGGTGATTGTCAGATGAAATGGAGGACCTACAGTTTAACGTGGGATCCGAACCACGGTGGAGGCCTGGCATTCCACATATTCACAAGTTGCGATTAATACCCGTCTTGTCAGGGGGGAAGGAAGGGTTTGGCAATCAGATAAATCTGTGCCGGGACCAAGGATTGAACCTCGGACCCTCACATAAGTCTACTTACCCCTAGACCACCAGGTCACCCTGATTATTACTGTTAGTGCTCAGGATGATTGATAGAGATGATGACAGAGCTGAGTTAGACTCACTTTCACCAGATCCTACTCCTACAAATCTCGAGTTGAGACTGTACTGCACCGTCGCCGCTAGATGCAGCGATTAGTTGAATGTTTGATGATGATGATGATGATGATGATGATGATGATAATTAGCGTGGTTTCCTGGGATCCCATCTTCCTTCCTTTCGTTTTCAATGAGGCGTCCACTTTTTTAAATCCCCCCCCCCCCCTCCTCCCTCATGGGGAGCTATTTCTAGTAAACCGACTGTTAACAACGTAGCGTTATTTAACAAATTGTCTAACTGAAGAATTTATTTAAACTAAATTACCGGAACATGAACCAATAGTAAGATTATTTGACAGTGGAAGGGAAAATACCTTGTCATTAAGGTTAGTCTAAGGTTAGTTCAATACTTTAGTTCAGTCGGTAGCGTGTTTGTCTATTTAGCTAGTGAGAGTCCTTGGTTTAATTCCTGGCATGGGTGAAAAAAAAAATTATAATATCTGAAAGGTGGGTTTTCCCTTCCACAACGATAAATTAACGGCCGGGGGGGAGGGGGGATGTTGTGTTAATTATAAATTTAAGTTAGTTTATAAGTATGCGCTGATATAATCAATCGATTCAGAAAATGCACGTTAAATAGTACATAAATAATTTTTAATGAAAATTTTCTAAACTTTTTTTTTTAGAACCGTATCTTAACACACGTTTAGGCTGTACAAATATGTAGGCCTACTAATTACAATAATATTTCAGGGATGAGGATATTGAGGAGATAATGAGGACACATGATTATGAGCACCATACCCCGTATTCATAGGTAGAGTGGATATAATTGGATAAAGATTGGAATAGGTGGTGTACTTTTGAAAGTGTGGAAATGAAATTAAGATCTCCTAATTCCATATAGTAATAAGTACCCGCATTTTTATGGTTGGAGAGTGGAAAACCATTACGTAAAAACCACCCTCATTACTCCAGACCGGGGTTTAGACCCAAATCTTTTCTGTCATCGGCCTGATCTATTGTGAGAGTGATGCCTGAGACCATAAGGCCACTGAAGCAGGTAAATTGGCTCTAGAATACATATTAATTTTATAATTACTAAAAAAAATTAAGGTTTTCTAAATAGATACTATTAAACACTAACAGAAAAAAAATGATGATTAGATTTAATTCAAAATAGCTTTTATTAAATGCTTTTTAAAGCTTAACCGATTTATTATCTAAAGTATTAATTTTAAAATATTCAATTAAATTTATATCACTTATATTTAACATTTACCGCGCATACATATATTCTAATTGGTATCTATCACTAATATTGAATAAGAACAACCAATATATTTGAATTTCACATCGCTGGGCACGTAGACTTAACATTTAGTTCATCCTGTCTGGTTTTCCATTTACTGAGAGGTTGGGGTTCAAGTCCCGGTTGGCTGTATTGAGTGTATTTTCCATCAACGCTCATCTCCTCTAGATTTTACCTATCTAATTAATATACACCTCATTCGTGTAATAATTAAACGTGGATACCCGGAACTATTAGTAAGAAACAGGGTGAAACGAAACGAATCACACCCCTAAGAATATATTTAAATATCAATGAAGTGACACATTAAAAACAAAACAGTTGGAGTAATATTACAAAACTAAATATCTTTAATTTAAATTGGCAGGATAAGGCCCTAATGAGTCGAAATGTGGTGGCGTTTTCTGATAGCTTGCGATTTTAATTGATCGCTCATTTGTATCTGACAATTTCCACACGTTCATTACCAAATTTGCCTTAAAATATGAGTGAAGAATGACCCTGGGCACGAGAAGATTTCTGGTAACTTAGCAGTTAGAGCATTTGCGTACTAAGCTAAAGGTCCCGGGTTCGATTCCCGTGTTCAGGTGTCATTTTAAAAAATCTGATATTTAGATGCTACGATAACCGTAACTAATGAATAAATAGTTTGGATATTTAATCATTCGGATTATATCTCTTGCCATTTTAATTGGCCCAGTGATGCAGTGGTCAGTGCACCTGGCTACGAGCATAGGGTTTTCGGGTTGGATTCCCGGCTGGTACCTTGGGTATTTTCCCCGAAAGATGAATCAACCCAACGGTCATCAGGATTTGGTTGATTAGGGTTAGGTTAGGTTTAAGTGTTTTCACTGGTTCCACACCCTCATACTCGCTATCTCCTTCATACTCACCATCACCTCATCTCATAGGGACATGTAAAGAATCCTCACAGGAAAGGATGTACTATTAGTACATTAGTACTAGATAATATTTCTACTACTGAGTTACTAGCGATGTAATAAGGAGAAGACATTAATATTATCACTTACCATTTTAAGAACACCCATCTCAAGACTTTAAAATCCAAAGCTTTTTTCTTCTTCTTTAAAGAAACCAAATTTGTATGAAAAATAAACACAATTTTTTTTAATCACTTGAATTAATAATCGCACCCCCCAGATGTTTCGAATGTTGTTGTATGCGAGTGAAGCTACTCTTGAAGCATCCGCCGGAGGAATGCAGTGGTGCACACTAGTGCCCTACTATTTTATACATAGGGGGTGGGGGATATCTCCCTGTCTTAAGTTGAGGAGTAGGGGGTGTATATGGACGGAGGGAACTGTGTGCTCACCTTGTCGACACGGGAGAAAGTGACGGGCCGATGACGTCACCCGCGTGCCGCATGGACCTGCGGCTTCGTGGGGGGAGAGGGGGGGGGGCATCTTTAGGACGCCTGAGTTTCGGTGGGAAAATAGATAGCTGTCGTCACAGGCCACCTTTTGAATGAAAACTTATATTGATTATTAACTTAAGGTGAGAATATAAGGAACGCGAGAAAAGGTCGGTGTTTTTAAAGTTTTTATATCAAAATATTTTATAGACAAAATAAATAAAATATTGCTTCAGTACAAACTTAGAGTTTCATTTTCTTCACACGGTGATATCAACAATTGTTGAATATCAGTCATGAACATGGCGGCATTAGATGACAAACTTTTTAAATGAAGAGACAAATTTTTCATTAAATTCCAGGACATCCTCGACAGATATTCAACAACTGTTGATATGATCATGTGAAGAAAATTAAACTCTATGTTTGTAATGGAGAAATATGTTATTTATTTTGGCCAAAAAAGTTTTACTAAAAAAACCCTGCAAACATGCCGCCGTGACCAATACTTTTTTCATATATTTATGGTATTTAATGTATTTAACGTTCACCTTCTGAACCGACTAATTACATCAACTCAAGATAATTTCTATGAGCGAGATCGAACGGTCCTGCAATTTTACCGGGAAAGGTATTTATCTTCCAGGGTTCTTTCACATGTCCACAACCGACAAGAGACCGATGGCTTCACTTCCCCTCCGAAGGAAGTTGTGCTACGGATGTTTATCGTTCAAGAAAAATCCGTCAACCACGGCTGGGTTTGAACCCACTGACATCGGGTATTGAGTTGAGCACTTTTATCCCAAGACCAGTGAGGTTAACACAACCATTATACATATTGAAAATGCCCTTAAGGTTACCAACTTATAAAAAAAGTTATTAAACAATAGCATGGTCACTTAAGTTAATTAAATCGCCACCATAATTACCCCAAAAATAATCTAAATAACCTCTAAAATCATTTAATATTCACACATTTATTTATCTCCGGTGCTTTGGAATCGTGTGCCCAATAATAACCCTGGTCCAAAAATTCATTTTTTTTACAGCTTTGATTGAATGATTCCCCCAAATTAAGTCCCCGGGTGTGCCTCCGACCTTTTGGTCTCTACGCAACCCTGACGTTACCTATTAAAATTGAACCAAATTAAGTCCAGTAGTCAAGTAGTCTTTTGACGTCACCTTGTAAAAAAAATGGTTAGAGTAATGAGGAATAACGTGGTCACGTGACAATATCTTGTCAAATCAAGTTAGAATAAATTTAGAAGGTCTCCTTACGTCAAATCATCACATTGGGCTAAAACAAGTCAAGAGATCGGTTGTAATCTACTGATTTTTTTTATTATTTATTATTATTAGCGCCGCGTCTTACTACCCGTTCGGGTTATACGCACTTACGCTAATGTGTAATGGTAGGATGATTGTGAGATGAAATGAAGGACCTACAGTTTAACGTGGGATCCGAACCACGGTGGAGACCTAGCATTCCACACATTCACAAGTTGGGATTAATACACGTCTTGTCAGAGGTGAAGGAAGGGTTTGGTAATCAGATACATCTGTGCCGGAACCGAGGATTGAACCCCGGACCCCAGCACAGAAGTCCGACACTTACCTCTTAGACCGCCAGGTCACCAGTGTTTTTTTTTATTAAATGTTAAATACAATATAATTACTTGTATATCCTATTTATCTCATTAGTGTAAATAATTGTATAGTCCGCATAGGTAGTTTTATTTATCACCATGTATTACGTAAGATTATCTGACACCTTAAATCAGGCGGTAGCGTGTCTGTTCATTGATATAAGGGCCCGGGTTCGATACCAGCATGGCAATTTTTTTTATCATTGGTGAAATGTGAGTTTACAATTTCACAGTGATTGATTAAAGATCCGGGGACTGGATGTTGTGCTTGTCCTAGTCTTATAAAGCACATAAAGCTTCGACAGGCCGGTGGTGGAAAATATATGGTTTGAATAAAAAACTGACCCAGGCTGGAAAGAATCATGTATGTAAAATAACATTAGATCAGGTTATAAGCATATATGATAACTACTCTAAGGAAGGAAATATTTTAGAAGTAATCTACCCGCATTTTAGAAAGAAAGTGTGAAGCCATTAGGGAAACTAGCACCCTTAGTAGCCTCGATCTACCAGTAATCTGTAGGTAAGTTAAAACAGAATGACGCACTAAACAATTAGACCAATGAAAAGTGTTGATTTGTTAGTTAAATTAACATTAACACATAATTATAGTGTAAATACCCGCCTCAGGGTGACCTGGTGGTCTAGGGGTAAGGTGTCAGACTTCTATGCTGGCGGCCGGGGTTCGATCCTCGGTCACGGCACAGATTTATCTGATATCCAAACCCTTCCTACACCTCTGACAAGACATCTTGTGAATGTGTGGAATGCCATGTCGCCACCGTGGTTCGGATTCCACGTTAAACTGTAGGTCCTTCATTTCATCTCACAATCACCCTACCATTACACATTAGCGTAAGTGCGTATAACCCGAACGGGTAGTAAGACGCGGTGCTAATAATAATAATAATATAATAATAATAATACCCGCCTCGGTGGAGTAGTCGGCTAACTCGCTAATTTTCGTGTTGAGCTCGACTGCCAAGGACGGGGAGATAGAGGTTCGAATCTCGGTCGGGTGAACTGGGATGGTTTATACAAAATGGTTTTCCACTCTACCTCCACACAAATGTGGGTCCACTTTCACTAAATTTCAACCTTCCCAATTCCTAGCCCATTAGCGTAATTAGTACTTAAGCTTATAACCCGAACGGGTAGTAAGACGTGGTGCTATTATAATATAGTGTAAATTATCTCTCAATATAATAGAGTGCCTATGGCTGGGAGATCGGGGTTCAAATCCCGGGCGAGTGTACTGAAGGGTATGTTTTCCTAAAAAAAAAAAATTACATTCTTCCTCCACGCAAATGTGGGTACACTTGGTGTAAATTCAAACTTTATCACCCCTAACACATTAGCGTGATAAGTAAATAAGCGTGTCCTCAAAATGGGTAGTAAGGTGCAGCACAAAATAAAAGTAATGATTTTAATATCAAACCATACTTTCCTTTTTTCAACACCGCCTTCTATTAACCGTTCGGGTTATGAACTAATTACGCTAATAGTTCTAGGGATTAGGAATATTATATTTAGAGGAAGTGTAATCGCATTTACTTGGAGGTAGAGCGGAAAAACAATTTTGGGAAAACCACCTTAAGCACACCCGAACGAGATTCGAACCTCCGTCTCCCCGTCATCGGCGGTCTGGTCTAATGGAGAGTAGCGCCTTAGACCGTGCGGTCACTAAATAGGTTATGATTTATTATTCTCCCCGGGAAATAATAGATACACATTTTAGATAAATGTGGAGTTTTTTAGTTTTTTCCTCTAAACTCTTCGCGTATTATCTAATCCTCTCACACACACGGAACACTTAAAACAAATTGCGTTACATTTAATTCAAATTAACTTGTTACCTCGTTTAGATCGACTGATAGCACCTGTAACACTAGAACACCAAACCTGGCTCATGTTTATATCTGGGGGTCATGAGTTTGTCCCACGCCTGTTTTAGGTGTTTATAGTTCATAACTCACTGGAGCAGGGGTATTAAAACCGCGATCCGCGCACCACTTGAGGCTCGCGGGAACATTTTTTGTGCCCTCAATACGAAATTATTGCATGAGAAAAAAAATAATGACAAATACATATTACATAATCAAATAATGAAATAAACACGTATTTTATTTATGAGTTTACGTTATTTTTTAAATGATTCTTGCTACTTACGAGAATAAAATTATTACGTTTTATAAAAATGCACTTACATTTTTTTATGGTGACCTGGTGGTCTTTGGGGTAAGGTGTCGGACTTCTGTGCTGGGGTCCGGGGTTCAATCCTGGTCCCGGCACAGATTTATCTGATTACCAAACCGTTCCTTCACCTCTGACAAGACTGTATTAATCACTCCCTTGTGAACGTTTTGGGGTGTAAGGAGTTGAGTGAGTCTGCCGACAATATCTCATACTCAAATGTCAACCTCACCTGCTCGTGGTACACCCTGCTTTGACTAACGAGGCTCTGACGACCGAATGATTCCCGGGATAAGGAGTCTCCCTCTATCGTGCCAACGGCCTCCTTGGAGGTCGGAGGAGCAGGTGGAGGCTAGGGCACTCTTATGCCCTTGGGGTGGGAAACTACCCCTAAAGGTGGATGAACCAACAATGGTCAACGGCATAGAATATAAAAAGTCAACGGCGGACCGGGGTGTAAAAAGCGACTAGTCTAAAGGGACGGCCAGACTGGAGCGAGCGCTCGAGCCGGTACAGTCTAGTTTACAGGCGCTAGGTAATATTACTGTATGTTGGTTCATTGAGTGCTGAAAAACTTCTCATTTTGACATTTTTATTATTATCGATAGGTTTAGCACACTTGCTACTAACGGCCTAATTTAATTGGTAAGATCATAAACCATACCTAAAACTGATATGTTAAAATACTTCAATTTTATCAAAGTAGGCCTCTACAAATAAAATCACCATTAGCATGGAGAGAGGATGAGAAAACCACAACAATAAATCACTTGTCAAAAACCATCCTCAATTCACTGAGCCAAGATTCGGAGCCTCCTCGTCAACAACTATCGAGAGCTATCTGCTAATCACGCGCTCGCTCGTCAGTCTGGCCGAACCCTGACGGTCGGGAAGGCGGATGAAGGCTGCAACAGTCTTGGAACCTTCTACAGTGGTCGTAGTCTCTGAGCCTGACAAGGATCGTGTGATTGTTGATGTGCATCAACATTTTCACGTGAAAAGATATCAAACACAGGCGTATTCCAATGGACAACGTGAACGTGTGGAATGCCAGGTCTCCACCGTGGTTCGGATCCCACGTTAAACTGTAGGTCCTCCATTTCATCTCACAATCACCTACCATTACACATTAGTGTAAGTGCGTATAACCCGAACGGGTAGTAAGACAAGGTGCTACTACTACTACTACTACTACTACTACTACTAATACTATAATAATAATAATAATAATAATAATAATAATAATAATAATAATAATATTTATTTAGCCGTTCGGGTTATACGCTTAAGTACTAATTACCTTAATGGATTAAGAATTTAGAGGAAGTAAGCCCGCATTTGCGTGGAGGGAGAGTGGAAAACCATTTTGGGAAAAACCACCCCAGTTCACCCTATTGAGATTTGAACCTAGATTTCCCCATCCTCGGCAGTCTAGCTCAACACGAACATAGTGTGTTAGCTAGTTAGGCCATCGAAGTGGGTAAATGTACTTTGAACCGTCAAATGACAACTCCAATTGACAAGACAGATCCCGCTACCTCCTGCTAATAGTTTTAGGGATTAGTAAGGTTATATTTAGAAGAAGTACAGCCATATTTGATTGGAGAGAAAGTGGAAAACAATTTTAGAGAAACCGCTCTCAATAAACTCAACCGAGATCTCCCCGTTTGGGTGTACTGGAGGGTTTTTTCCCCAAAATGATTTTACATTCCCTCCACGCAAATGCATGTACAAGTCCAATCCTATAAATATAACTTTTCTTATCCCTATAATCTTTATTAATTTATCGTATGGCATTACTGACCGGAAGTGACAAGACAGCCACTTCAGTCCCCTGTATGTAGACTATTAGCCGCACAGAACGTTACCCAGGGTACACCACGGGAGGTTGTCTACACGTGACATGATGTGATGTTAGTGAATACGGAGGTGTGGGCCAATGGGAGTCTTAAAACATAACTTAAGCCTAATTAACCAACATCTGGTGACGGTTGCGATAATTATTACCTTTTCGTTAAAAAATACCCCAAGTTATCAGCAGGTAATCGAACCCGAGACAAATAGGCTCGTAGCCAGGTGCACTGACCATTACACCACGGCACTCAAAACAATTAGAATAATTAGTACATAAGCGTATAACTCTAACGGGTAGTAAGACGTGTTGTTAATTTTAAAAAAAAACTCTGTATAAAATAAAAATAAGAAGAAATGTAGTATAGACACTAAAGGTATCGACCAGAAAAGGTTACTTTGGACGACAAAGAAGTTACAATAAAGACATATAAGAACAAACGGAGAGATATAAAAAACACACAAATGACTTGCACAGAGGAAGGAGGGAACAGTTCACACGTTATATTACTGCCACTTGATGAGATAATGGATGGTCTCTCATGTGACCTCTTACATTTTGCAAGTCAGATTGTGTTTGAACTCATTTTTTAGTACTTTCCTCGAAACCTTGGAGAGAGAAGTATTGTGATAGTAAAAAAAAATTTAACTCGAGATTTTGATCAATGTCGAAGATTCATCACACCCTGAAACAGAAAATGTGGTTTTCACGATGCCGTCTGTCTGTCTATCTGTTTGCATCTCGGCCTTGAGCCGAAACCATTTTACCAATCGGCCTAGAGCTAGGGGTTTTACAAGGTTCCTCTGAGGAGGCTTTGAAATTAGATATCTCACCATAAAATTAAAAATACTATACTGAGGAGCAAAAACAGAAAAAGTTGATTTCTTTTATTGAATTTGATAATTGAAAATAATACAATTAAATTGAGACAAGCTATTAAATTATACATAATAGATCAATATACTTAATGAATAAATAACAAAATAATTATTGTATTATTCTAGTTATTTAACGTGCACTTTCTGAACCGACTAATTATATCAACACATGATAATTTCTATGAGCAAGAATGAAAGGTCTTACCAATTTTGCTAGGAAAGATATTTTCACAAACCTTCCAGGTTTCTTTTACATTCCACAATCGACATGAGACCGACGGCTTTACTTCCCCTCCAAAGAAAGCTAAGGATTTGTATAAAGAAAACTCCGTTGACCCCGGTTGGATTTGAACCCACTAACCTCGTGTCCTGAGTTGAGAACATTATTACAAAACCATCGAGGTTGACAATAGGGAAATAAGACAAATCTACATACATAAGTAAAATTATAAGGCAATGTAAAGCAAAGCTTTTTTCTAACCTTTAAGTGTGTTTATATTAGTGATTAAAGACAACTTAAATATTTTTTATATATAAAACAGCCATTCTAAAAAAAAAAAAATTGTGGAAATATGCCTCAAAAATTAGTTAAACAAACGAATTTGATGCTCGTTTTGGTAAGTGAATGATTTACTTTGTTTTAAAGTGTCCTTCAAATATTTCGAACAGTCTTTCAAAACCAAATCATCTAAATAGAATGACACACACATAAATTGTACCTTGGGACCCACTAACAAGTACATCGGCTACTGTTAAAAGAAATAAGAGAGGTACTAACATATTTTCTTTTCATAATTTCACATGGAAATTAACCGTTTCTATTAACAGATCGTAAAAAAAAAGTGTCAAAACAATTATTTCTTTTAAGACTTTTGTTTGATCATATTTACTTGGAGAGAGGAACAAATTAAAATAAACAAAACAATACCATTCATTCTAAAATGGTGATGGGAATAAAGTATGAAGGTTATCTCATGTTTACGCAGATGACGACATAAGAGTAATGCAATAAGAGTCGCGCATGCGCGAAGTGTGGACGTTATCGTAGTGCATTGCTCAACAGTTTTATTTCGTCGTGCTTCATCAGGTTAAAAGGCCGACCTGAGTGACTTTCTCAATACCCCAACAAAGTCTCTCCTTTGAATTTAATAAAAGACAAGTAATCTCTTATTTTGAGAGGAACTTTTTCTAAATTATGAAATGTTTTGTTAGATAATAATCATTAATCCGCTTTAAAGAAACCGGTATAACCCTAGCTTCTCATTGTATAATGTTTCATAACACCTTAACAAATAGATGTTTGCTTGGTTTTGTTTACCTTAAATGTGTTGTACGTCATCTACAGTAGCTCCGTGGCTTCTTTGGTGCTGACTGACAGCTCACAGCTCACTTCTGAAAGTCAACATTTAGGTATATACCTAAATGTTGACTGTCAAAAGTGACAGCTGCTAAACACATGTTTTTGCAGATCATCTGGTTCGGCGTAGGGATACGTAATTTCGTCTGGAAACTTTTTAAAGCTGTCAAATGTCAGCTGTGAGCTGTCAGTCATCACCAAAGAAGTCATGGGGCTAGTGTAAAAACAGATAATGATTAAACATTTCTTCTAAACTACCCTAAAAAAATACATTACAATTATGCAAATATTCCTTCTAAACTACCCTAAAACATACATCACAATTATGCAAATATTCCTTCTAAACAACCCTAAAACATACATCACACTTATGCAAACATTCCTTCTAAACTACCCTAAAACATACATCACAATTATGCAAACATTTCTTCTTAACTACCCTAAAACATACATCACAATTATGCAAACATTCCTTCTAAACTACCTAAAACATACATCACAATTATGCAACATTTCTTCTAAACTACCCTAAAACATACATCACAATTATGCAAATATTCCTTCTAAACTACCCTAAAACATACATCACAATTATGCAAATATTCCTCTTTCTTTTTCTCTCGCTCTCTATATATTATTTGACAATTATTTTGCATACTAAATTTTATAGTTTAAAATTTCCTAATCTAATACATAAATTAATCCTGAAACTACATTATGAGTTGGTATAGCACAAATGTGTGGTATGATGGTAACTATACCCAATACGGTAGCCGTACTGATGACGAAGAGGTCGATGTTAGAATTCCGGTTGGTTTTACTCAAAGTTTTTCTTTCTTTCAAAAATGGTGTTAAACTCTCCTTCCACGCAAATACGGGTACACTTCCTCTAAATGTAATCTTACTAATCCCTAAAACCATTAGCGTAGTTAGTATATATGCGTATAACCCGAACGGGTAGTAAGACGATGTAATAATTGTTTATATATATACTAGAATAGTTAGAATTGGTAGTAAGACACGGTGCTATATATATTCCGATACTCCGAAATTATATATTTATACTCGGATAATCCTAACGGGTAGTAAAACTAGGTGCTAAATATATAATCAAATAGTCCGAACGGATAGTAAGACGCGGTAATATATATGTATAATATATACCCGGATTCTTCGAACGGGTAATAAGGCGCGGTCTATTTATACACTCGGATAGTCTGAACGGATAGTAAGATGTGATGCTATATTTATACTCGGATAGTCTGAACGGGTAGTAAGACTCTGTGCGTACACAAAAATAAGAAACCTATCCGTAAATATAACCAGGGTCCTTCTTCAGACTTGTGGATGTCCCACTCTCCCCGCGGGCTGTTCTCATCTCGCTAATGACGACTCACGAATAACTCACCGGAACTAACACTCGGGACCGCCCAACGAACTCCTTACGTCACGAATATCAGGAAAGAGCCCTGCGGTCCAGTCGGGGATGTTTATTACCAACAGGACTTCAGAGAAGGGTCACAGATCACGATTGTCTTTTGTTGGTTGACATTATTTAATAACTTCCTCAATACCCCGCTCCTCCTCTCGGTAAGAAAGCGCATGCGATTACATAGTTAGAACAAAAACAGAAGAAAAACGGACGAACTTCCTGAGGGGGAATCGTGACCCGACCATCAGTCAGGAAACCACACGGCCGTCTTCGGGACCCGTGGGATGACACGTTTCGGATGGGTTGACACGTGTGTCCTTTTATTCAGTTGATTATTTTTACAAGTTAGTATTTTTTGGTGTTTAGTGACTTAAGGTGAGGATATAAAGGACGCGACCCGCCTCGGTGGCGTAGTTGGCTAACGCGCTTGTCGTTTTGAGCCCGACTGCTAAGGACGGGGAGATCGAGGTTCGAATCTCGGTCGGGTGAACTGGGGGTGGTTTTTCCTAAATGGTTTTCCACTCTCCCTCCACGCAAATGCGGGTTCACTTCCTCTAATTCAACCTTCCCAATTCCTAATCCATTAGAGTAATTAGTACTTAAAGCGTACAACCCGAACGGGTAGTAAGACGCGGTGATAAGTATTATTATATTATTATTATTATTATTATTATTATTATTATTATTATTATAAAGGACGCGAGAAAAGAGGAGTGTTTTTTAGTTTTTTAAGAGAAATTTTTTTTTACTAAATTTTTTGTTAGCTTCACGTCTTACTACCCGTTCATATTATAGGCTTATATACTAGTTACGCTAATATTTTTAGGGGTTTGTAAGGTTATATTTAGAGTAGAAGTGTACCCGCATTTTCATAGATGAGAGTGGAAAACATTTTAAAAAAACTACCTTCAGTACACCTGACTGAGATTCTAACCTCGATCTCCCATCATCATCAGTATAGTCTAACATTAGAGTAGAGCGTTAGACCATGTGACCCCCAAAGCGAGTTTTCTCGAATTAAATTAAATATTGCTCCATTAAGTAGAGTTTAATTTTCTTCACATGGTGATAACAACTGTTGATATCACCATGTGAAGAAAATTAAACTCTTTGTTTGTATATTAACAACCCGCTTTTCAAGTAGATGTAAACTAATGTAATTCCAGAGCCGTTTTTTGATAGGTCTTGACGTTTAGCCTCAAGAGACCTCCAAAGAAAGGTCCGCACCGACTATAAAACTGCTCCGACATTTTGAATATTTTTTTCGGGGATTAAATTGGTTTTTTTAAAACTTTTTGGAATTTCCTCGTCGGTTACAGGCTAGAAGCTATAAGTTTGCCAAATTTCAAGTTTCTAGTTCATCTGGAAGTGAGTGAGTCAGCCGTGTGGCTTTATAGTTGTATAATATTTGATTTCTTTTGATATAAAAACTGCAAAAAAACCCACCTTTTCTCGTCTTCTCTACATCCCCGCCTTAAAAATAAACCACCCAACACCCGCATCAATGGATTATAAATACGAAGGTACTTGGACAAAGCACGTTAAAATAATAATATTTGTCTTAAGGAATATCCAGATTATCTTAGCCTGTGTAGGATCTTTTTTTTATCAGGTTATGTGCATGTATGATATTTACTATAAAGGGGTAGGGATGAGGAAGGAAGAATTTCAAAGGTAATATATCCGCATTTGCGTGTAAGATTCTTCAAATTCTTCAGATTTTTGAAGACAAAATCTTAATCGTTTGGTCAAGACATAAGCCATATACATATTTTTCCAAGAAAGTGTAGCATTTTGAATTAATTATGTAACATATTGATTCTATATTGTGGTGAAGTAAAAAAAAAAATAGTCAAATTGCAAAACAAAAATAAAGAAGGAAACATAAATTAATTAGTACAAATATCAATGGAGTAGTTAAGTGTTTGTGTAAAGTATATTCCCTCATATATTTTTGTTTGATAAAGACAACAATGCCAAACTATTACTCATTTTGTGTTTAAATATAATTATGTGACTACTTTTACTATAAAAGACAGAATAAAGTAGAAAAATTGTCACCTTTGTGCATTTAACTCTTCCAACATTTTTACTCATTCCCTAGGTGGGCATTCTTAGTTAAATTTGCACTCTTTAATTTATTCTTTATTCTTCTTTATTGTTATCAATTTCCATTATTATAAAATGGTTTAGCCATTGGACTTCCACATTGATAAATATTAAAATGAAATTAGTAGCTCTTCTACTGTCTAAATTTGATAAACTGATTTCAAATCTATCTATGTGTTCAGTTCTGGGACAAAAGCGTATTTAGGAAGACAAAATATTTCCAGTTTAGTCTAAATCCCAAATTAAGAATTCCCCCTTTTGAGAATTTTGGAAATTATTTTTTTCCCCCAGACTTGGTGTATAAGCTTACATTAAAAAAAAGTATGATGAAAATTGCTTCCAAAGAACTTCAGGAATCC
Organism: Timema cristinae; assembly: GCA_039000515.1. NCBI lineage: Eukaryota > Metazoa > Arthropoda > Insecta > Phasmatodea > Timematidae > Timema > Timema cristinae. The sequence goes on along the minus strand of JBCFYV010001001.1, from coordinate 25,524,718 downwards.
TTATCGAAAGAAATAACCCGACATTTTAAATACAGTGGAACCTAACTAATTCTAAATCGTCTTTAATTTGAATTAATTTTTAATCTGGTCCCTTGAATTTTGTATTAAAATAATGTTAAAAAATAGTGGATGAATCGAATTTAGTTTTGGTTAGTTCAACTTTTCGTAAGTTGTAATGTGCTGTGCAGTATTGTTTTCCTGCTTCTAGTTGCGGCGCCATGTTGTTTTATTTTTGGAAACAGGGGAGGTGACGTTGGAGTGTGGTCAGTATCCTTCTTCACGCCCCTCCCCCTCCCTCGTTCACTCATACGTCTTTGTTCCACAACGTACTCCGTTAGTCAAGGTCGAACCTCTCAGGCGGTTACGTGCGCTTTCTTAGTGATTCGGTCGTAGCGATATTCTTGTGACGGGAGAGTTTATTTTGTTTTGTTGTTTAGTTTTAGTTTTATTTAGAACATAGTGTATAGTAATGTTTGTGTGTGTTTGTGTATCGTGATGTCACTGTCCAAACCACAGCTCTATAAATCATTAACTTTGGCCAATAAAGTAGCGGTGATAAAGGAGGTGGAAAAGGGAATTCCTTTTAAGAAACTTATTTTATTCGAATTTTCGGATAGTTTTAACTAACCAGGTTCCCCAATATACATACATATATACATAGGCACCATATCTTACTACCCGTCAGGGTTATACACTCATATACTAACTACATTAATATGTTATAGATTAGGAAGGTTATATCTAAACGAAATATACCCAAATTTGCGTGGCGAGAGAATGGGAAAACAACGCTCAGTACACCCGGCCTATATTGAAAACTCGATCTCCCCATCATTTACAGTCTAATCTTCTGTGAGAGCAGCGCCTTAGACCTTGCGGCCACTGAAACGGGTTTTAGTTCTCTTCCCTTCTTGCCAAATTTGAGGACAATCCTTCTAACGACAAATGGAGACTGTAAAGTAAACAACCAAACTACCTCTTGAACCAGGAAAATATTGCTCAAAAATTGTTGAGTAAAGTAAACACAATGGTTAAAATAATGTCGCATCAAGTGGGACCTTCTCTTATTAAAAAAATAATAATGACAGTTACATTTTATTCATGCCTTTACCTTTTTTTTTTTTAGTTTTGTGTCAACAAGTTGAGCCCACCAGAAGTAATGGATGATGACATACTCAACTCGCTCGGAGGTGACAAAGAGGACACCAAAAAGTGGCCACTATTTTGAGAGGGGCTTTTGACGTTGGTTGTCAAGTGTATGTAGTAGTGCTTAGATTTGAGGTGGGGGTGTCAATAAACTTTACAAAATTCTGGGGACATTGGATCACAAGCAAGATTAGAGGATCTGTTAGAACACTTGTCCCAGAAACGTAAAAACAGGGTTTATTAATTATTGGTTGACCTGGTGGTCTAAAGGTAAGGTGTCGGACTTCTGTGCTGGGGGTCTGGGGTTCAATCCTCAGTCCCGGCACAGATTTATAGGATTACCAAACCCTTCCTTCACCTCTGACAAAACGTGTATTAATCACAACTTGTGAATGTGGGGAATGCCAGGCCTCCGCCGTGGTTCGGATTCCACGTTAAACTGTAGGTCCTCCATTTCAACTCACAATCACCCTACCACTACACATTAGCGTAATGCATATAACCTGAACGGGTAATAAGACGCGGTGCTAATAATAATAATAATAATAATGATAATTATGATTATTTTTTCTAGCACCGCATCTTACTAACCGTTTGAATTATACTCTTATGTACTAATTAAGTTAATGTTCTTAGAAATTAGGAAGGTTATAGTTATAGGAAGTGTAATCACGTTTGTGTGGAGGAAGAGTGGAAAACAATTTTGGGAAAAAAATATCCTTAGAACAACCAACCGAGATTGGAACCTCAATATCTTTGTCATCAGCAGTCTAATCTAATGCGGGAGTAACGCGTTAGACCATGCGGTCATTGGGGTGGGTCATCGCCTGTTTTCACACCACTTCAACCCTCCCTGGATTCAAACCAACATGTTCTCAGAGAAAGGGTCTGGGAAAGCTATAAAAGTGGTACTGCCCTCAGTTGCATAGATTCCCGACCCCAACTGTAAATTCCCCGAATGAAAGACTCATACGTTTAAATATCATACGTTGGCTCAAGATTTCACATCGTAATCGAATAATAACCGTCACCCAAGTACTTTAATGACACCTTCAAGTTAATGTGCCGTGCAAAGAAGAGTGTAATTAAAAGTTAGGTAAAGAAGTTGCGTCCAAATTGAGTCGCTGCTATAAAAGTCGAGAACTTTCAGACACGCATCGGCATTGCTTCCTCTTTCGTTGGTAGATTAGGTTTACTTGGCGTATTGGCAACATCTGCGATGTTTAAGGGTCGGTCTCACCCCAAGGGTAACATCTAATGTAGCAGGTAATATAATAATATCGCACGTCAGAGCTACATCACTCGTAGGCCAGTGACCCGCCTCAATGGCGTAGTTGGCTAACGCGCTAGTCGTGTTGAGCTCGACTGCTGAGGACGGGGAGATCGAGGTTCGAATCAGGTCCGGTGAACTGGGGGTGGTTTTTCCTAAATGGTTTTCCACTCTCCCTCCACGCAAATGCGGGTTCACTTCCTTAAATTCAACCTTCTAAATTCCTAATCCATTAGCGTATTTAGTAGTTAAAGCGTATAACCCGAACGGGTAGTAAGACGCGGTGCTAAATATTATTATTATTTATTATTATTAGGCCAGTGGTGGAAATATTATCCCGTACTAATGTACCGTTGTCCAGGGGACGTACTAATGTACTAATAGTACATCCTTTCCATGTCCTGATGAGATGAGGTGATAAGGGTTTGCGACTATTGGAAACATTTAAAGCGATTTTAAGTATAATTAATTAAACCCTGGTGACCGTTGGGTTAATTCTCCTTTCGGGAAAAATACCCAAGGTACCAGCCGGTGATAGAACCAAGGACCCCTAGGCTCGTAACAAAGTACACTGACCACTACATCATGGGGCCGGTTAATCAGGTAGGTAATACATCTCGAACCAGACATAATATCGTGGTGTGGTTTTCCGTGGTCTGATCTATATAACAATGGCATTGTAACCAGTGGAAACATTTTACCATCTTTTAAAAATAAATAAAACTGCATTAAAAAATATATTTAAAATTGAAAACATTATTGAACCGATCATAATTTCACTGATATCAAACTAAGATTGCGAGAAAAAGCTTTTTTGAGATGACTTCCGGTTCTAGTACAATCGTGTGTGCTAATATCTCGGTTGATAGGTCGTTGTATCGACTCTTAAGGGGGTCGTCTTGGTAAGCGATAAATTGCCTCGCAGGCGTTCGGTTATAATACAATATTTAACTCTACGACGCGTTATTTAAAAATACAAGTCACGCCGAAATAAAGTTGAAAGATTGCAACATGACTCTTTGTCCTTAAAAACCCTATATTTTGAAGTTTTATTAATAGAAAAAAGGTGTAAATATGTAATCTTAGTTCATTTTAAACGACTTTTAAAATATTTGTTTAAATAACTATCAGCGAACTTTTATTTTTTTTTTACCTTGAGATAAGAAGTTTCGTAGTTTTCTTTGCTTTCTTTCTTATTGACATGACAAATGGTGGTTGTAGGTGAAGGTTAAAAAGGATTTTGAGCTAAGACAGAATAAAGAAGAAGTTCCAGAAAATGACACAGCCCATTATATATTAAGTGATGGAGCCTGAAGGAGATTGATATTTTGTCGCTGACCGAGGCGGCCGCCTTAAATAATGCGCTTTGACGATAAAATGAGAAGTTACATACATACGAGATTAAAATAGTATTGTTGCTTACAAATACTATAAACTGAGGCAAGGGACTTACTAAGCTTATGCTAATCTTATTATTTTAATTAGATACCTCGTTCACTTAGCCCATCCATAGCTAAGTAGAAAGACTATTCTATCACAAAACTAGAAAACCCTAGATCGATTCCAGGTGGCGTCACTAACAATTTTCTACGTGCTTAATCCACAATTAAATACATTTTATTTTTAAAACTACAATTAAATAGTGCAGTTTATATATATATATATAAATTAATGAATCAGCAGTGCGCTTGCCTTCTGAACAATGGGTCTTGGGTTCGTTCCCTAACCCAACCTAAAATAATTTATCATTTGTAGGATTGGTGTTTGTTTACCTTTCATGGCCGAGGACTAGGTTTTGACTCCGTTTTAAGGTACGGTACAAATTTCATAGGAATATAACTACTTTCACATATTCATACGTCAAGTAATTTGATCTGCAGATGTAATTTAAGAGATATTTTTCTTATACCTTTAAGATGCCACTAATAAATACAACAGTAAAAATGCTATAAATGTTCGCTTCAAAAAAAAAGCTTGTATTTTTTAAAGAATTTTCATATGAAGATGGGATTGTACACATATTTAAACGTCATGACAGGTCTTCTCATTACTGCTCGTCATGGTGGAATGCTCCGTCCAAAATACCTCTCACTAATTACTTGACAGCGGTTTTTACAACAGCTATAGTTAATAGTTGAAACTTAGAGATTGCATGCTCTTCTCATCGTTACAATAAGTTTAACTCTGTCAACCCAGCTAACCAATCCACGACGGTGAATTAAGTTACCTTCTCCATACAGTTCACTCAACTTCACAGCTTAGTGACGTTTAGTCACGTGATGACTTTTTATTTAGCACCACATTTTACTAACCGTCCGGGTATACACATACATATTAATTATGCCAATGAGATGAGGATGAAGAGTATTGAATTTATAGGAATTGTACACACATTTGCGTGGTGTGAGAGTGGAAAACCATTTAGGAAAAACCCTCTCATTACACCCAACCGGGATTCGAACGCTGATCTCCCCGTCGGCAGCTGTCTAGTTTATTAAGAGAGTGATGTCTTAGACCACGCAGCCACCGAACCGAGTTATTGTTATTAATTATTATTGAGTTAGTTGGATTATTGTTATTATTGATTTTTTGGGACCCGCCTCTGTGGCGTAGTTGGCTAACGCGCTAGTCGTGTTGAGCTCGACTGCTGAGGACGGGGAGATCGAGGTTCGAATCTCGGTCGGGTGAACTGGAAATGGTGTGTCCTAAATGTTTTCCACTCTCCCTCCACGAAAATGCGGGTTCACTTCCTCTAATTCAACCTTCTCAATACCTAATCCATTAGCATAATTAGTACTTAAAACGTATAACCCGAATGGGTAGTAAGACGCGGTGCTAAATAATAATAATATAATAATATTAATAATGATTTTGTTGGGTTATTGTTATTATTGATTTATTGCTATTTTTGATTTAGTACAAGGCGTGGAAAATATCGATGTCAGTGGAATCAAACTATTAAGGTGTATTCCAAAATATATGTCACAGACCTTGCAAGTGTACAAAGTGATCATATAAGTGTAATGGAATCCGTGAGTATAGAATCGTGATCAGAGGTAAATATTTGTTGCAGTTTTGATGGCAAAAAACATTTTTGGCCAAAATAAATAGAATATTGTTTCAGTAGATAGGTTTAGTTTAGTTATTTTACACATGGTAGTCACAATAGTAATATTACTACCCGCACGGTCTGACGCGCTACTCTCACAGTATATTAGACTGCAGATGACGGAAAGATCGAGGTTTGAATCCCGGTGGGTGTACTTGGAGGGGAGGGGGGGGATTTTTTACTAAATTGTCTCCACACTTTCCCATCACTAAAATATTAAGATCATTCCCTTTAATCGACCTCGTTAGTTTCAGGGTAAAGTGCTCGTCTCAGGACCCGATGTTCGTGGGTTCAAACCCAGCCGGGGTTGATGGATTTTCTTGATCGATTAAAATACGTAGCACAACTTCCTTCGGAGGAGAAGTAAATCCGTCGGTGCCCATGTCGATTGTGGCATTAAAAATAACCCTGGAAGTTATATGAAAATAACTTTCCTGGCAAAATTGGTAGATATTTTCGCTCTAGCTCATAGAAATTCCCGTGTGCTGATATATTCAGTCGGTTTATAAAGCACGTGTTGAATACCTGAAATAAATAAATAATATTTCCTCTTAATATTCTATTTTCTCGTGCCTATCCTCTTAGCGTAATTAATACATGCGTATAACCTAAACTGAATATAAAATTTGGTAAAAATAAAGTTACATTTAAAGGCTGGATTAGTGAAAGATTAATTGAAGGGGTAATTTAAAGGAATCCCAGCCATATTAGCCTGGCGAAAGTATGGGGGAACCAAATTTAATATTAGATGCGGATAACTAACGCCAGCTTACCCAGTTAAGATTTGAGCTTATATATATCTGTCACCAGCAACATAGAATGTTACTAGATTCACACCTTAGACCATATTACCACCAGCGATGGTAGTAAATAGATTAAAATCATATAAGGGCTACTAAGCGTGCTCATCAATGGTTAATTACCCCTTATATAAAGGATAGATAATTCGTATAACGACCTCATACTAAATTATAGTGTTAATATAAGAAAAGATAATCATGGTTAAGAATCTCGTTAATATTAGAAGACGTGACTTTGAATCGAAATGCATAAATTAAAAATAACAAGGCGTTAAAACTTCTAAGAAACGAACGAATAAAAAAATTTAATTAAACGAGAAGATACTTACGTAAGTAATTTATTGTTGAGATTTGTTTAGTGTTGTCGTTATGGATACTTTTTTTTTTAGTTATTAACATGTGCAACCAAATATGTTTCCTCTAAGTTACACATGAGGATTGGATACACTTGCGAAAGAGTTTCAAAATTTAGGTGCGATGTAACCGTTAAATTGCCTCTGTGTGTGGTTTTATTTTGTGTTGGAAGACGCTTCTAATCAGGACAAAACAATAATATTAATTTAATTTATTTTTATAAAAGTGTCACATAACCACTCTCTAAAGCTTATACTATTATTATTATCACCGCGTATTACTACCCGTTCGGGTTATAAGCACTTACGCTAATGTGTAATGATAGGGTGATTGTGAGATGAAATAGAGAACATACAGTTTAAAGTGGGATCCGAACCACGGTGGAGGCCTGGCATTCCACACACATTCACAAGTTGTGATTAATACACGTCTTGTCAGAAGTGAAGGAAGGGTTTCGCAATCAGATAAATCTGTGCGGGACCGAGGATTGAACCCCGGCCGCCAGCACAGAAGTCTGACACCTTACCCCTAGAGCGCTAAGTCACCTCTCTTCTTAATACTATTAGTATAAATATGTATGTATTTCAGACGGGTAGTAAGATGAGGATAGAGGAAATAAAAAACATATGTATTTTGAGATGCATATATATATGCTTTGAACCAAGATAAGTCATTTATCACTAAAAAGAAAGGCCATACTTTAATCTATTTAGTGAGTTATTTAAACTTGGATTAACTTATATTTTTGGTTATATAATTGAAATTTAAAAAAAATGTTTCAGCAATAAATGCATCAATTGGCAGAACAGATTGAATACATTACAAATATTACCCAAACTTACACTGGTTGAACTTCAATAAATTTTATTTTAATCTGCCCGAATAATATCTAAAATAAAAAGTAGGAACGTTTGGCCAGTTAGTGTAGATTTGTTTTAGAAAAATAAAAACAAGTGAAGCGTTGAAATATAGTATATAATTTAAAAAATTATGTACATATATACATACAAACATACACACAAATATACAATCCATTTACATTCAAGAACCCTCCATTCTTTGTAAGATGTGCTGTAGATGTTATTTATTCTGTGCTACACGAATGTCCTGCGGTACAGTCTATCTTGCCCCGGCATTTTACAGCTACATTATTAAGTAAGACATATACCGCTTGTTTGTCTCTGATACAAGCATTTGAAACATTCTTAATATTACTAACATAAACCTTTCGTTTTACTGTCTTGTTAATAAGTTAGTGTGGCTTATTAGCACGTCTTGTTAAAATATTTGTACACTTTTTAGGAATGTGCAGATTTGAAACTTCTACTTAGCTTCGAAAAAACAATCCGGCTTTGAAAGTTCCGAATTTTCGCCAACGATGGTCAATTATTGTCATTCTGAGTTATGTACGGTACAATACAAGATAATATTCATAAAGAAAAAACTGATTAATGGAACTCTAAGTTGTGCTAACTTAATTTATTAAAATTAAACTAACTATTACAAACAAATTGTGTGATTAAAAGTTTCTAAGTAGTTTTAGTGCATACCGTTATATAAATAACCAAAATAATTGATACAAAATATTCAAACTTTGAGTTGACTTATAAAATATTTCACATATTCAATTCAAGTTTGCTTAGATCTAAAAAAAATTGAACTTTGCATGGGCCCTATTGCATTTTCTTATAATATTATATTTCCAAACAAATTCTAAGAACACTTTATTTTTTGACAAAATTTGTGTCCACATACGATTCATTACAATTGAGAGAGAGAGAGAAGAGAGAGAGAGAGGAGGTGTGAAAACCCTGTTTTAGCAAATCCGTTTGGCATTTGTTTTTCTGTCCATTTGTTCCATGATTCCTTTCAAACTCTTGGACCAATTCTAACGACATTTACTAAAGATATTCTTTGAACTTATTTCTAGGTATGTATCAGATATGCACTATTTTAATTTTGATATTTATCGCGAGATTAGCATCTTAAGGCCTGTGAACAACGATTATTTCCCATTGATATTATTTTCTACTGATTAAATTATTCAATTATTTTTTGTCTTAGTTTGATCACAAAGGAAACATAACAAATTGAAATCTAATGAGAAATAATTATAGTATAAATGTACAACTTGAAATTTAAAGAGAATTATTTGGATGATAGTATTTATAGGTCAATGGAGGAAGCGAGGTTTACTGTTCACAAAACTATTCATTTGTTAAATGCCAAAAATAATAATTTAAAACTAATATAAAAATGATACTTTACTATTTACATACCCCAAAAGTAGATAAGTGGGCAAAATTGTCAATATATTTTAGTATGGCTTTCTGATTATGGAGAAATCAGTGTTTGAATCCGGGCTAGGCGTGATTTTTCAGTAATGATTTTTTACTCTGTACCTTCCCTCGAAAATACAGGTATATTTCCGTTACATTCTGCCTTACTCCTACTTAACATATTAGTGTAATTATTAAATATGGTTAACCTGAAAAAATAATAAGATACGGTGTAAAGAATAAAAAGCACTCCATATTTATTTTTCCAGTTAAATTCGTCGTAAAAATTAATGAGCTGAAACAAATCGTCTAATTAGTGAGGAGATTCAACCACCTGCTCCTGGTAGCCAAGAGGTATTCATCGGTAAAGAGTGTTGCCAAGTCTATAGTCTATAGCGATAGTACATGGACATGAAACGGATTGTATTTTTACCGGTAGGACTTTCTGACATTATACTGAGAAACCCATCGATTTTCATTAAAAAAAAAAAATAATTGATGTACAATTTGTTACTTTATAGCAGGGTAACAGGATATTACGTTTAGAAAATATCCTAAAATTGGATTGTACACGCAGTGAAATTATATCAAAGGTAGTATCCAGATTGTACAGTTGGCAACACTGTCGGTAAACAAATTACTAATCGCCACTCAACTATTATAAAGCAAATGGTTACATAAAGACAACCGGAAGTTGCGCACTAGCTAGCACGCATGTACCGTAAGCGTGCGTGATGATTACCTAAGTGTGTACATTAGGTCGCTGCCTTTGTTACCAGTCGCCCAAAATCGAAATAGTTGGACGGAACAAAATATAAAAAATACAAACAAAAAATATGCCCCCACTTAAGAAGTTATTTCCAAATGGTGTTTGTCGCTATCTGAATAAAGTGAGTGCATATTTTTATATTTTAGCCATGTGTTTAGAAATTGTTGTGAATAACATCATTTTACAGGGTTAATAAGTTAAAAAAATTATGTTTTTTAATTAGATATAACAATATTAAATTGGAAATTAGAAAAATAATACAGTAGGTAAATGCATGTTATTACTCGGTCACTAAGTTGTTGAAATTTCGCGTCCATTCAAGGAATGTAAAACTAAGAATATACAAAAACAATAATTTTACCGGTTGTTCTCTGTGGGTGTGAAATTTGGTCTCTTACCTCACATGACGAAAACAAATTTAGGGGTTTCGAAAACAAGGTACTTAGGAAGAGATATTTGATCCAGAATGGGATAAGGTTACTGGGTAGTAGAGGAGGTTACATAATTGCATATCCTGTAATAATCACCAACCATGTTTAGGATAATCAAGTCTCGTATATTACGGTAGTCAGGACATGCAGCGTGAATGGGAGATTCTAGAACCTCTTTTAGGGGACTTACTGATTGGCTAGAACTAGCTAAGATAGGGATAGAGTGTAATGAGGTGGACTGGATAGAATTAGATAAAGTTAGGGTGTAATGACGTGGACTGGATAAACTATTTCAAGATATCCTGAAAATTGAAAAATGACACCTGGACACGGGAATCGAACCCGGGACCTTCGGCTTAGTACGCCACTGCTCTTACCACTGAGCTATCCAGGATTCGTCCCGTGCCCATGGTCATTCTTCACTCATATTTTAAGGCAGAGTCTATGATGGACGTGCAGAAGTCGTCAGCTTATAAACATGTGATTATCTAAAATCACAGCCATCAGACAACGCAGCCACCTGCGACTCGGTAGTTGGCATGATGCAGCCAATTTACAATTATATATTATAATTGTACGGGATTGCATATATTAATGAATCAGATAGCCGAAGCTATCATCTATGCATTTTGGTGAGGATAAATTGGCTGCATCATGCCAACTACCGAGTCGCAGGTGGCTGCGTTGTCTGATGGCTGTGATCTTATATAATCACATGTTTATAAGCTGACGACTTCTGCACGTCCATCATAGACTCTGCCTTAAAATATGAGTGAAGAATGACCATGGGCACGGGACGAATCCTGGATAGCTCAGTGGTAAGAGCAGTGGCGTACTAAGCCGAAGGTCCCGGGTTCGATTCCCGTGTCCAGGTGTCATTTTTCAATTTTCAGGATATGATATCTAAGAGGTGTTATCCTCACCAAAATGCATAGATGATAGCTTCGGCTATCTGATTCATTTATTTCAAGATAGATATAAAGTGTAATGAGGTGGACTGGATAGAACTAGCTCAAGATAGGGATAGGTGACGTACTCTTGTAAGTGCAGCAATGAGCTTTCAGGCTAATAATGCCATAGAGTAAGTAAGTAATCTCGCTAAGTAGCTTTCATAGGGGTTAGTATTACGATCCCAGCCAAATATCCACATGATACTGAATTTTAAATCTATCTACACAACGAATCGTGAACAACAACACAAGTGGTATTTTTTTTTTTAATTGTTAAAACAAGTTTAATAATTTATTGGAAAATAAAAAACTTTTTTGTGGTCAACATTGCCAGAATTTTACTATCTTACTATTGTTATTTTATAGATATTGATTGAAGCTTTCAAGAGTGATTGTGGTAGGTCGCATAAATTGACGTATGAATACGTGTAAGAAGATCTAGTAACTTTCCTAAGATAAGGCTCTTCCTTGGACTGTACCAGTACAATATTTATAGTGAATGTATTCATGACAACGGAATACTTAACCGGCCTCATGATGTGGTGGTCTGTGCCCCTGTCCTAATAACCTAGGTGTCCTGGGATCGTGGCTATATTTCCCGAAAGGGAATTACCCCAATGGTCACTAAGGTTTTAGTTGATTAGGTTTAAGTTAGGTTTAAGTGTTTCCACTGGATCCACTACCTCATACTCATTATTACCCTCATACTATCACCCTTATACTCATTATTACCCTCATACTCATTATTACCCTCATACTCATTATTACCCTTATACTCATTATTATCCTATACTCATATCCCTCATCTATTACTCCTCATAACCTCTATATACCTTATACTCACTATTACCCTATACTCACTATTACCTATACCACCCTCTATATCCTCTTACTCATATCATACTCCTCATACTCACTATTACCTCACTCATTACTCACTATTACCCTCATACTCACTCTCCCTCATACTCACTATCACCCTTACTATATCTCACTATCACCTCACCTCATCTACATCAGGACATGTAAAGATCCTCACAGAAAGGATGTACTATTAGTACATTAGTACTGGATAATATTTCCACTACTGGACTACGCATGATTTGGCCCAGGCGCGCAGTATTATTATAACGCGATACTTGATATAGAGAAATATTTGGTTTTAATTCAATATGCATTTTATTTTGTAGCATTTGTTTGTTGTTAGATGGATATATTCTAATACAATAAGCATTGAGCATATTTTCTCCAATGCAACCAAAATAAAAACATTACCAAAATGTATTATGTTATTTTTAGTTCAACAGTTACGTCACATTTGTCGACACCAATAAATCTTACATAATTATAATTGTTTTGTAATGACCACATCTTCCTCCATGCAAATACACCAGGTGTTCTTTATTTCCAAGATTAAAGTAAACATAGTCAGAGAATTTGATGGGTGGGTGGTGGTGGAGAGAAAACTTTCGACAGGAAACGTTGCGGTAGTTTAATAAAGTTGCAATTACGGGGCAGACGAATAAGATGTAAAGCAAACACGCCATGCAACCTTCACTTGTCTTGTCGTGACATCATGAGAATAAACTGAGGTTATGGTAGCTTGGGGAGAAGGGAGGGGGTGTAAGTTTAATTCTATGCCGTACTGAACATTTTAGCACCTGAACCAGTGGTCCTGAGGACTAAAGCGTCAGATTCATTATGTATTGGAATACTGGTGGCGGAGGTATACAACATACATGTTCTAATCTGGGTTAGATGCACTTGGTTTTGGGAGTGATGGAAGGGGGTGTTTAAGAGGGTGCTTGATATGAATATCACGGCGTTTGTATTATTCTCTCTCTCTCTACGCTAATGTGAGTATACTTTCTCCCGAGTAACTTTTTTCTTTCTTTCTATGAAGCGTTGTAAGCGTTGTAAGAGTTGTGAAGGTAACCGATCATATTTGATTAGTTTAAATAAAAATTCACACGCATCGGTGGTTGCGTAGTTTAACGCATCATTCACATACTAGAGTAACTACCCAGTGACGGGGAGTATGTGTTTCAAAACCCGGTCAAATCTATAATATAATATTTAGCACCGCGTCTTAATACCCGTTCGGGTTATACGCTTTAAGTACTAATTACGCTAGTGGATTAAGAATGGGTAAGGTTTTAATTTAGAGGAAGTGATCCTACATTTGCATGGATGGAGAGTGGAAAACCAACCCTCAGTTCACCCACCCGAGATTCGAACCTTGATATCCTCGGTAGTCTAGCTCAACACGACTAGCGCGTTAGCTAACCACGCCACCGAGGCGGGTTCAAGCGCCAACGATTGTGGAATGCTTACAAAGTAATCTTGACGTCATCTCCGCGATAATAATTGTGTTTTAACTCAAGCCTACGAGATAATTACAGCTTGAAACGAGTACGTAGAGAGAGAAAGTTTTCTTTATGCCTTTGAACAAAAAAACCCAACAAATTAACATGCATCTTGCCCTTTTCTTCTACTAAATAAAATGTGCATCCTGTTTCAAAAGAAAAGTAACGTTACTTTATGTTTATGAGAAAATATTGTAACTTGTATTTCAAGCGTAAGAAAAAAAAATACAAATTGCATTTATGGTTCTAATAAATGACTGTAATTAGCGTATTTGATAAGCATCGTATTTTTGTATGGTTATAGAATACCGCAGTTCCTTATGGTGTTAATTAAGGGAACACCGTATTGAGTAAGACTGTGGTTCTAAAAAAAAATGGAGTCGCGTCTTACTACCCGATGGGTTTAAATGGCTATGTATTAATTACGCTAGTGGTTTTAAGGATTAGGAAGGCTATATTTAGAAGAAGTATACCCACATTTGCGTGGGAGAGAGTGTAAAACTATTTAGGAAAAAATCACCCTCAGTACACCCGACCGAGATTCGAGTTTCAATCTCAATGCCATCGGCAGTCTAGTCTACTGCGAGAGTAGCGCCTTAGACGATGCAGCCACCGGATCAGGTAATGATTTTTTTATAGCATCACATATATATGTCTATCTGCTCGTGTTGTATGCTTAGTGACGTATTAAAACTGGTAGAGATAATAATGGTACCTATCTTAGATGAAATGCAACAGCATTAGGGGCGAGTAAGCCATAATGATCAATCTCTTGGGGAAAATTCCCCCTCCATATTGACCTGTTTGAGATTATTACCTTCATCTCCTTGTCAATGGAAACTTAATATATTGATATCTTAACGCCTTACACTGCGTGACCACCAGTATGCTTGATTTACCGGATATAAAAGCATTGTATAACTGAGCCAAGAATTCCTGGTTTGATTTTCGTTTCAATACTTATTTTAATAGTTTGTATACCAATGAATAATTATTTCTTACCAAACTATTAACTTAACATGGGAGATTAAATTCTAGTTTTTAGAATATTATTTGTAGTTTTTACTAAAGAGTACTTTCTAGTCAGGGAATGTTATGAAATATCACAGTCAAATACACAATCATTTGAATGACATTTGCGTAACAGATGGAATCATCCATATGCTTCTACTATTCTGAGCTCAAATTTTAATTAGAATTTAAATATTAAAATAACACGAAGTTCACATCTGTGGTCACATGGTTAGATGCAGTGTTTCCCAAAATGTTGTCCCTTTCGAGTTCATGACCTGAACTATGTACATACCCCTTTTAATTGCTCATAAATAAAATAATAAAATTAACACTTTCCAAATTATAAAATATGAAACGGTTATGCACAATTTAAATAAGCTTTTATATTTTATTCATTTGAGATATTTAACGTGCACTTTCTGAACCGACTGATTATATCAGCACACGAGAATTTCTATGAGCGAGAGTGAAAGGGCCTAACAATTTTGTGTGGAAAGGTATTTTCACATACCTTCTAGGGTTATTTTACACGCCACAATCGACGTGGGACTAAGGGCTTCACTTCCCCCTCCGAAGAAAGTTGTGCTATGCAATTTTTATCGACCCACCTCGGTGGCGTAGTTAGTTAACGCACTGGTTTTGTGTTGAGCTAGACTGCCAAGGATGGGGAGATCAAAGTTCAAATCTCACTCAGGTGAATTGAGGGTGGTTTCTTCTCAATGGATTTCCACTCTCCTTCCACGCAAATGCGGGTTCACCTACTCTACATTCAACCTTCCCAATTCCTAACCCATTAGTGTAATTAGTAATTAAGCGTTTAAACGGAACGGGTAGTAAGACGCGGTGCTAGAAATATATAAAAGAGATCAACTCAGATCCGTAGAGCCATCAGATTGAAACTGGTCGAATGCAACACCCCCCGCCCCTCTCTCTTTTTATCTGCCGACACAAGGTCGACATTTCCCCACGACACGTCTGGAGGTTGCATTGCACAGCTCAATTAGACGGTCAAATCTTGATTCAGTAATTCTTCCCTCCCTTCATGAAGTCGTGGTCCGGGTTGGTCATGCTTAATTTCACCCGGGTTCAAGTTTGGGGAAGGTGCGTAGCCCCGTCACGTAAAATAATAGGGTCATGGGGTTTACACATTACGTGCTGGAGGATTCTTATCATTCAGTTCTTGAAGGACATACGTCACTGATAATTACAACCAAGACAAATAAATACGTATCCCAGTATCTGAATCATAAGAGTCAACTGCTTGTCTCAATACCTTATGGGAATCATGTACGACTTAAAGTAAGCCCTTAAATAACTAAACAAGTGTGAATCCAAGGTGTTTGGCTTCGAATAGAATCTGAATCTTTGCTTACTAACTTGAATCGATTCTAAATCTTTGCTTACTAACTTGAATCGATTCTAAATCTTTGGTTACTAATTTAAATCGATACTAAATCTTTGCTTACTCACTTGAATCGATTCCAAATCTTTTCTTACTAACTTGAATCAAAACCGAATCTTTGATTTTTAGCTTAAATCAAATCTGAATCTTTACTTACTAACATGAATAGGATCTGAATCCTTGTTCACTAACTTGAATCGAATATGAATCTTTGCTTACTAGCTTGAATCGATTCTAAATCTTTGCTTACTAGCTTGAATCGATTCTAAATCTTTCCTTACTAGCTTGAATCGATTCTAAATCTTTGCCTACTAACTTGAATTGATTCTAAATCTTTGTTTACTAACTTGAATCGATTCTAAATCTTTGGTTACTAACTTGAATCAAAACCGAATCTTTGATTTTTAGCTTAAATCAAATCTGAATCTTTACTTACTAACATGAATAGGATCTGAATTCTTGTTCACTAACTTGAATCGAATATGAATCTTTGCTTACTAGCTTGAATCGATTCTAAATCTTTGCTTACTAGCTTGAATCGATTCTAAATCTTTCCTTACTAGCTTGAATCGATTCTAAATCTTTGCCTACTAACTTGAATTGATTCTAAATCTTTGTTTACTAACTTGAATCGATTCTAAATCTTTGGTTACTAATTTAAATCGATACTAAATCTTTGCTTACTCACTTGAATCGATTCCAAATCTTTTCTTACTAACTTGAATCAAAACCGAATCTTTGCTTCTTAACTTAAATCAAATCCGAATCTTTACTTAGTAACATGAATAGGATCTGAATCCTTGCTCACTAACTTGAATCGAATATGAATCTTTGCTTACTAACTTGAATTTGAATCAAAACCGAATCTTTGCTTATTAACTTTCATTGATTTAGAGCAGAATTTCAAAGTTTAAAAAAATTCTAGTAGAATACAAATCCCTACAGATGACATCCTGACTACACTGAGTATAGAATCTTTATACAATCTCTTTTCACCAGAAATGAGTTTTGAAGTATAGTCAAGATTCAAACACGCGCCCCTGAATACTATCTTCAATACCATTGGTCTACTCTTGTATATCAAACTATACTCCCAGGGTCCTACTCTTGTTTAACATACTATAGTTCTCAGTGGTCTTCTCTTGTCTATCACACTATACTCCCAGGGTCCTACTCTTGTTTAACATACTATAGTTCCCAGTGGTCTTCTCTTGTCTATCACACTACACTCCCAGGGTCCTACTCTTGTCTATCAAACTATACTCCCAGGATCCTACTCTGGTCTAACATACTATAGTTCCCAGTGGTCTACTCTTGTCTATCATACTACACTTCCCAGGGTCCTACTCTTGTCTATCACACTATACTTCCCAGGGTCCTACTCTTGTCTATCACACTATACTCCCAGGGTCCTACTCTTGTCTATTGCACCATACTTCCGAGGGTCCTACTCTTGTCTATCACACTATACTCCCAGGGTCCTACTCTTGTCTATCACACTATACTTCCAACCGAATCAAACTGAGTAATGGAAACATCCCTTTCTCTTTGACCTGATACATTACGTGTGCAATATTGAAGTCATTTTAATTACGGAAGCCATTTATCTTGGCTAATAAGGAGTGAGATGAATAGAAAACAAGCGATCACGATCCACACGAGCTAAATATATGTAATCTCTCTTTTATATGTGACAAGTTGGTTCCTCGTTTCAACGACCGTTGCGTAATATTTAATTCTGTGCGAAGCTTCGAAATTTTGATTTATAATCAAACTAATATTAGTATTCGATTCAAAAATACTTTTATGAAATATTCGAATCGGATTCAAAAATTTATAATCCAAGTAGATTTTAAAATGGGATTTGATTTGAAATTAAAATTTTAAATTTTAAATCATTTTAACTTTTTTTATGAAAGAATTTAAATTGATACATTATTAAAATTAGGTATATGTTGGGCTATGGTCATTTTAGTGCTAATGGGATATGATAAGGAAGTTACATATGAGAGGAAATGTATTCGTATTTGATAGGAGCGAGAGTGGGAAAGCCTTTAGAACAATAAACCTGTAAGAGATTCGTAGCCGACCTCGTCATAGGAAAACTAGACTAAATGAGTCCGCCATTTAACCATATTACGGTAAATTATTTGGATAAGTTACACACAGATTTTTATTCCAGATGATACGGTTGAAACGACGTATGTGCACACACGAGTTTAATAAATTCACCATGGGAAAGATAAAAGCTTGTATGAGGAGGAATCGTGGGAACTGTGTAACGTATTGAACGAGGAATGTTTTTCCACGCATGCGCGTTTTGAATCTCTCCATCGGTACAGGTGTTAAAAAAAGAGTGTGTCTTCAGGAAGAACACAAGACCTCCCTCTTCACACCGCGTCGGGAGCATACAAATTATGCTAATCGACAAGTAATAAAGACGGTGGCTCATGTGAGATCTCACCAAACATCCTCCCATATGTGTCTTCTTACGCAACACCACCACAAACTCAGCGTAACCACATGCGTGTTACGCGTGGGACGTGCGCATTTGTTTGTACGCGCGTGTGTGTACACATACGAAAACAAAGTAGAACTATTAACATAAATGAACATTGTTTTCACAGTATTTTTGCTCAAGTGTAGAAGAGGTAGTTACTAACGCGAGGAACTACACTTAGAGTGAACTCCGTGTGAATTACATTTCACAACAGGTAAACGGCCTCGTGGTGTAGTGGTCAGTTCACTTGGATACGATCCTAGAGGTCCTGGGTTTGATTCCCGGCTGGTACCTTGTGTATTTTTCTCTTATAGGGGAATGATCACAACGGTCACCAGGGTTTGGTTAGTTTGGCAAAGTTAGGTTAAGACTCACACCGGCTCCACACCTTCATAATAACTATCATCATCATCTCATTTCGGGTAAACCTCTGTGCGGCTGATAGTCTACATACAGGGGACTGAACTGGATGTCAAATACCTCCCGGTAATACATGCCATACGACTAAAAAACTACACGATGATTTATTTGGTACTCTACTGCCCACCATTTTATACATCCATCACTGTTTCCAGCCTGTGGTCAGTTTTTTATTCAAGCCCTATATTCTCCACTACTGGCCTTTCGTAGCTTCATATGTCTTATCATCTATCTTAAGACTAGGACAAGCACAGCATCCATTCCCAGCCATTAATTTATCAATGCGAAAGGTTAAACCCATATTTCATAAATTATAAATGTTTCGACCATTCCGGGAATCGAACAAGGGGCCCTTAGATCTGTAGGCAGACACACTACTGACTGAGTTTAAGGTGTTGGATCTACTGAACACCTATTTTTTTTTAAAATTAACTCATGATTGAGAAGTAAGATTTAAATAATGTAAGACATAACTTGGCTTATGATAAGTAGGAATATCTCATTAGAAGATGCTGGGAGTGAAGTGCCCACTGCCCACAATCATATAATATTACAAATATATTTTATGCCACATAATAAGAAGTGTTCCTGAGGCCTTGTATTTCTTGAACCATATGAAGATTTAATTTTGAACCACTTCGAGATTTTAAGTAAAAGTATTTCAGAGGGACTTTACCATGATGCTCCATTCCTTAAGGTATTGACAGTGGGATAAGGACCACATCATTATTACTAAGTTTTTTTTAAACTATAGTCACTTATAGCAATGAACGTGAAACATGATTTATTGTGAGCTTCAAACCACTATACGACTTCGGAAGTCGAGTTTTAATGCCAGTTAGGTGATCTTTTATTTGCCTCCTTTTGTGGTTTTAAACTCTCCGTATATAACATTTAAATTTCCTTTTTCATCACTGGAACATCAAATTAAGTTATTAATTATGTTTTAGTTTAACGTAGAAGGAACAAAATTATGCTAAGAATACGTCCTCTTTTAAATAATGTCTCATTTTATATAATTTTTGCCAATAACAAGTTTTGACTACATTTTAACGCGATGATCTTCAGTCATCACTTGCAACGAGCCACTATTATATTTAAATCTTGAATGTAACCGGCCAGGAGATATAAACCAGCGTACCTTCGCTTTGAAGTCCATCCCTCTTCCACTGATCTACGTGTTTCAACCCTTAGGTCTACGCAATTAACGGAATTGCTCGGAATAAAAGTGCCTTTCAATGACTGTTTAAGATGGAATCATACATTGAGATTGCCTCTCAACAACTTTGTTGATATTAGGATGTTACATATACTGATAAACTCGCATACGTTCTTAAATGATTGTTACATTCATAATCATCATAATAATCATCATCATCATCATCAAACAATGTTTCCAGCCTGTGGCCAGGTCAGATTAGTAAAATGCCTCCATCTTCCTCCTTTAATTGCTTCCATTCTTCTCCCCTCACTTGCACACTTTTTGTTATCTGCTCCTCCCGTTTATTCCTTGGCCTCCCTTGCGGTATTTTTCCTAAATATGATGTTATACTGCCGCATCCATTATAACTATAGTAGAATTTAGGTAAGAAAGACCTTTAAGAAAATACAAACTTTTTTCTGAGGCCAATATTGAAAATTTTTATCTTATTATTTGTGTCGGTGATCTAAACCGTGACCTCACAATCAATGACGACCCTCGAAATATGAATCTAACGTTTCAGACGGCGATATCACTGGTATTTGTCTTATCATTCACTATCTAAGTGAATGCTGGCGCATTTTCTCCGAAGTACCATGTCATTTTTCGTTTATACTGACTTGTTAAAAACCTCTAGTTAAGTGTTCTCGTAACTTAAAAAAACCCACATAGAAACAGATTTTGTTTTAAAATGGATTAAAGATTGAAATTGTTTCACTTTCTGATATAAACAATGCCATCTATCTCACCCTTAGTGTTTCAACTATCTTTTTAAATTTGATAAATAATAACGTATTTTATTTTATTTCTAATGCACACTTTTTTTTTACTAATACTCTCAACATTTCGTACGAGAAAGCATAAAAATAAAGGTTTGTGTAATGTTTCACCTAAACATAATATATTTGTGATATATATTATAGACGAGAAAAAAACCGCAAAAGAATCTTGGTGGGTAATCAAATAAATATATCTGAATTTAAGAGGACCGTAAGCTAAAATAATTTGGGAACCACTGCCCAAGTACATAGCTATGGCTCTATCATTTATTTTCTTTTTCCCCCAAATTCACAGGATCTATCTACCCATCCATTCTTTACGCTTTTTGATTTTGATAGAAATGATGAAGATACAATTTAAAGTAAATTTACTCAAATTTACGTGGAATGTGAGTGTAAAACCATTAGGTAAAATAAATATAGCCTACTTTCGAAATCCATCATCATGTCTCATCAAAAATCAGACTCATTTATATATCAGTCTATATGTTATATATATATATAATATATATATATATACTCCTGAAGTCAACAACCCTAGGTCAGTTTGATGTAATTTTCATCCATCCAGAGCTGGGCATGCACTAGGTACTTTAGCTGGATAGTGTCGCCTGCACCATCTGGTATAAATCCCACCTACTAAGGGAGCTAAAAATGTGTGGGGTTCTCCAATTACTTTCACACTGAATTTCTATAAGCAAAAGCGAAAGGACCTACCAATTTTGCCGGGAAAGGTATTTTCACATACCTTCCAGGGTTCTTTTACATGTCTCAATCGACATGGATGGCTTTACTTTACCTTCGAAGGAAGTTGTTGCTAGGAATTTTTATCGCTCAAGGAGAAATTTGTTGATCTCAGCTGTATTTGAACCCACGAACATAGGACCCTGAGGCGAGCACTTTACCCGCAAGACCACACATCTATTTAATTAAAATGAACGACCACTAAGGTGAAAGTTCAAATACGCATGAAACGAAATTGGCGAGTCACTGAGAACATCATCAACGCATTATATCTTCTCAAAGAGATCCCGGAAACGAGAGGAGAATAATTGTAAAAAAAAGGATTTTTTTATATAATAACTTTTATAGGAAAGTGTTTTTTTATTGTGGAATCCTTGCCTGACCCCTTTCACCCGCGTCCACACACAACCCTATAACAATGTTAACTTGGCATTCATAGCAGGAGACAGATCATTACAGTTGGATGTTGAATATAATACCTCCTTGCAACTTATGATTCCCTCTCCTTCGTGCGCGCCATGACGACGAGGCGGGTATTATTATTACTGTCATTTTGGACTCGTCGTCCGTCGCTTGATTAAGAAACAAACGAAAGTGTCTTTCTTTCTTTCTTTGTTGCCCTTTACAACACTCACGTGTATTATTATTATTAATTATGTTTGCGCATCTCATTGAATTCGTGAAATTAAGGGTGTAGATTCTGACACATTACATCCACATGGTTGCTTAGGTGTTTAAAAAAAATTTTATCCACTTAGATGGTTCGCATGGTCTAAGGTAGTGTGAGTGGTATTTATCTTCTTTTTTATTCAGCGTACACCCAGATGTAATTAATTGTTCTTCAATTTTGTACCTTGGAAATTGTTATTCTATATCTATAGCTAAGAGGAAAGAAAGAAATGACTCCCAAATCGCATGTTTTTTCGATTGGGTCTCATTTCGCTAGCCCTAAATATGTCCCCGATAATTCAGTGTTTATCATTAAATAATATATATTATTTAATTTTACGTACCCTTAAGATGTCTTCACGTACCCCGTGTTTAAAACCACTGGTCTTCGACGTCACTCTCGTAATATATCAGACTTCCGATAGTGGAGAGATCTGGATTCAAATCCCGGTTGGGTGTACTGATTTTGGATTTTCCTAAATAGCTTTCCACTCTCCCTCCACGAAAATGTTGGTACCCTCACCCTAAGTTCAATCTTCCTCTTACCTAAAACATTAGCATATTTAATAAATATCCATATAACCCGAAAAAGTAGTGAAACGCGGTGCAAAAAAAACACATCGATTATTATTTAGTCGTAAATTATCGTAGTATTCGTTTAATTTTCGGGGGGGCTAGGGGATAAATATCAATTCCTAAATGTTGCTACTTGCTCTTGTCATGTGACTGGGATGAACTTTAAATTAAAGACAAAGGAACAACTATTTTTTTTGTTAGTTATGCTGAGAAATAGTTGCTAAACAAAATAATGCGATTTCTTCAAAATTAATTCTGTATTCCTTATATTTCTTTTTAATTTCTTTCAACACAGAAATTATTGTGATCGTTAAAAAAAATCGCACTAGAGATTTTGAACCCCTGAAACCAAAAGTTTGCTTTCGCAATAGAGTCTGTCTATACCTCGGTTAGAGCCCTAAAACTAAGGGTAGTTTACTGAGGGGCAAAAACATATAAAAACATCTCAAAATTGGTTTAAAAGTATCTGGTTAAACTTTATATTTAGACACTGTTTATCAATATAAACAAGTTGGCAATTTCAATTTTCTTATTAACATTATATTAAGAGGATTTTACTCGAGGGGATTTTCTAGTTTTTATTTTTTCTCCCAACTATTTGATATACAAAATAAATTACAACTGTTAAGTTGTAGTATTATTAAATTATTATTAGCACCGCGTCTTACTACCCATTCGGGTTATACGCACTTACGCTAATGTGAAATGGTAGTGTGATTGTGAGATGAAATGAGGACCTACAGTTTAACGTGGAATCCGAACCACGGTGGAGGCCTGGCATTCCCCACATTCACAAGATGTCTTGTCAGAGGTGGAGGAAGGGTTAGTATTATTAAAGATACAAACTTTTAGCTTAAAATATATTTTCATAAAACCATTAATGTATGAGATATAAGTGAATATATGTACTTTTTAATTCAGGTATTTGATAATGATTGAGTCTTATGTTCTTTGGTGGACAAAGATGTTTGTCTTTTATCAATTTCTCTGTAACAGTGTTCCTAGTTCCTGATGACATTGATTAATTAAGTAACAGTGTATATTATTTCATTTATGATCTTTGGTGTGTTGTTTCTACAACAATGTATAGCTCTCTTATTCTTCTTCACAAATCTTACGAGTTTTTTTTTAGTAAATGTCTATTTTAAGATAAAAGAGGGAGAAAGTCTGTGTGGTGCGCTGTACCATTTATTCTTTGATCTCAGAGTACAGCACTGTACAAATGCTAGAGTGGCTTTTACTAAGCAATGTGTACTAAAAAACAACAACCTAGACTTATATTTCAAATAAATAACGCCATTGAGGGTTTGACTAGAAGATCGCAAGGTACGCTACATTTACCTTGAAAGATACCAAGTTTGTATTTTATGTTTCCACAATGGTGCATGTCTATAAAATAGGCTATAGTTAAAATCTTTAAGGTGAATTGTTAAGATTTCTACATAGAAAAGTGTATGTACGTACATTCGTTCCAAAATATAAATAACAACTTTGAACAACACACTTACAAAATAATTCTGTAAAAAAGAATCTTTCATGAAATAATATTCTCCCAGATTTTTTTTTTTTGTGTAACTCCATCTTTGCTAGGCATATACACATTCTAAATGAATTGCAACAATGGCGATTTCGTACAATGTTTTTTATAAGCCCGTCTTTATCTTTGTAATTTATACTGTATATATTCTTTTTTTTTGCAGTTTGCTGCCCCACTTATGCAATTTTTACATACATTAAGTCTCCAAAAAGATTTAAGAATGTTAATGCCTGGTTATATTTTGTTTTCTATACATGGGTAATTATAGTTACATGTTTTGTCCACCAGGGTTGCGTGCAAACAATCTAAAGAAACACGACGAGTGAAAGGGTGAGTTTTAATAAAATTCAATAAAATTTTCTTTGAAAGAACCTAGAAAAAGCAATTAGGAAATCATACTCAACTAAGGCACCCACCCGGGATTTGAACATAGCCTAAATCACCCAGGTACATCCTTTCCATGGAGGCTCTTTACATGTCCCGATGAGATGAGGTGATAGTGATATGAGGGTGATATTGAGTATGAGTGTGTAACCAATGGAAACACCTAAACCTAACTTCAACCTAACTTACCGAACCCTGGTGAACATTGGGGTAGTTCCCCTTTCGGGAAAGTTCCACATGTCACCAGCTGGGAATCGAACCTGGGACTCCTAGACTCGTAGCCAGGTGTACTTACCACTACACCACAGAGCTGGATACCACCCAGGTAAAGGTTGAGAATAGCAGTAGAGTCTGATACTGTGACTGATACCAGTCTAACAATATTTATCATAAAGTTTATCTTAGTCATAAGAAGTTAGAACACACAATTTGCAAGCAAACCAAAATAAGGATTATTCCCATAATATCA
Organism: Timema cristinae; assembly: GCA_039000515.1. Classification (NCBI taxonomy): domain Eukaryota; kingdom Metazoa; phylum Arthropoda; class Insecta; order Phasmatodea; family Timematidae; genus Timema; species Timema cristinae. The sequence goes on along the minus strand of JBCFYV010001001.1, from coordinate 25,499,549 downwards.
TCGTTTACACAATTCATCTTTCCCCACTATCTCGAATTGAAGTGTTAAGATACATATATTTTATACTTTTGAGGAAGTATTTAACGTGCACTTTCTGAACCAGCTGATTATATCAGCACACGAGAATTTCTATGTATGAGCGAAAGGATCAACCAATTTTTCCGGAAAAGTATTTTCACGTATCTTCCAGGGTTATTTTACATATCCACAATCGACATAGGACTGACGGCTTTACTTCCCCTCCAAAGGAAGTTGTGCTACGGATTTTTTTATCACTCTATAAAATTCTATTGACACCGGTTGGGTTTGAACCGATGAACATAAGATCCAGAGATAAACACATTACCTCAAGACCACCAAAGTCAAAAACTATATATAATAATAGATCGCCCTTGATTTATAAAGCATTTAAATTTTCATTGTTTTTCATTAAATATTTTGTTTTATCACATTTATCTTGGTACATTGTGCGTGGGGGAGGGGGGGAAGCTCAGGAGGGGGAGATAATACACATTGTGTAGTATTTAAATTGTTAAATTTATTTCTTACCGATTGGGCTAAGATTGGTTAGGCCTACTTATGATTTTTCAAAGGTTTCTCGAGGGGTTTTTGGAATTGGAATTATCTATCTAACCCGAAAATTAAGGGTAGTTTACTTATGGGTGAAAAGAGAAAAAGGCGATTTTCTAAAGGAAATATGATTTAATTTTTTTCAATTATTTTTTGTATCCAGGTATTTCTTAACATTACAAACAAAATGGAAATATTCCCTGATAATGACTTTGATGGTACTTTGCCCACGCAGAAATTTCCAATTTTGCTCATATTTCCGCAACTATTTGGTATACAAAATAACTTATTGTTGCAAAGTTCTATTACTATAAAAAATAAAATAAAAACCTTTATTTGAAATAGGTCTCGGAACTTGATCGTTATGATCTTTGATGAAAATATATGTTAATTTTTTTCTCTTTTTTTTCTTTTATTTAATTTATGCTCTTTGGTGGAATGTTTCCACAACAGTGTATATTATTTCGTTTCACAAGTTTTGATTAGATAACTCCATTTTTAGACTGAAGATAAAAAAAAATAGTGAAAGCGTCTGAATGGTGCACAGTAACTTTTATTTTATTTCTGACAGTTGAAAATATACTTTGAAACAATTTCATATTCATCCATTTGTAAAATATATGTTATCACTTGTCAGTGTGTCCGAACTTATTTGTAATTTTGTTGAGTATGCGATTGTTTATTTATTAACGTTTCAACTGTCATAAATGATATATTTAGTAGCTTTTCAACTGTCATAAAAAACCGAAGTTAGTATGAACCAACTTTTAGAGGAGTTCACCCTTTTGTACTTTTTCATTCTTACGAGTTGCTACCTCAAACTTTCCTTCCCAGGGCTGTGTGTGTGTGTGTTGCTCCATATTGCACATGGGACGATTGCACACAGGGCCGGCAGCTTAACAATCACTACTGCGCAAAGATTCCCACAATTAACTCGCCGACTCCTTCCAAAACTTGCGTCACGTAATTTGGTCGGACATTTCAGTAAATGACACGTTTCTTTGATATTACGTGGTTTACAAGTTATGAAACATACTTTTTTTTAAAAATGTATATTAGTAAAATTACACATACTCCCTTTGGACCTTTTGAATGATACTTTTAATAAGATATAACAAATAATTGTAGGGTATAAAACATTGATAAGATACCACTACATTTATCTTAATTTAGTTTCCGTGCTCAACTCCTTACTACCCGTCGGGTTGTTCGCAACCTCATATTTGTTGATAATTTTGTTTTAAGTAACGTCTTCAAAAGATCCTTTAACAAATTAATACAGAAATTATACTTGACTTTATTACGAATGGATATTTGAAACACCTTTTAGAAAACGCAAACATATTTTTTTCAGGCCGGGATTGATAACATTCTACAATACGATTAGTGTATTTCTCTAGATATTAATAATATATAACGCCCACTTCGGTGGTCGCGTGGTCTAACGCGCTACTCTTGCAGTAGACTAGACTGCCCATGACGGGGAGATCGAGGTTCGAATCTGTATTGGTTGTACTGAGGGTGGTGTTTTTCCAAATTGGTTTTCCCAACTTATCTACTCATAAATGCGGGTATACTTCCTCTAAATATAACTTCTCTTATCTCTAAAACCATTAGTGCAATTGGTACATACGCGTGTAGCCCGAACGGGTAGTAAGACGTGGTGCTAAATATCAAGAGTGACAGCTACAGTTAACATCACTTGTGTGAACACGTGTAAATAGAACTAGTAACATTTTCTAACGGTAAGACACGTCCATTTGTGTGAACTGTTAGAATTGACCGGGTTGGTTTTCCGCACTCCACGTCTAGCTATACTTCAAGGCTTTCCGCGTTATTACACTAAGGGTGTAAGGATATAAGTGATAGAGGATGTAAGGGTGTAAAGGGGTAAGGACGCAAGGGTAGAAGAGTGAAAAGGTGTAAAGGCGTGATGGTGTAAGGATGCAAGGGTGAAAAGTTGTAAGAGTGTAAGGATATAAGGTTGTAAGCATGTAAGGGTGTAAAAGTGAGTGGGTGTAAGTGTGTAAACGTGTAAGGGTGTAGAGATGGAAGGATAAAATAGTGAAAAGATGTAAGGGTGTAAGGGTAAAAGGATACAATGGTAGAAGGATGTTTGGGTATAAGGTTGTAAGTAAGTATGTAACAATTTAAACAAAAGGTTATTAACAGTAAAAAATGAGGGATGTAAGAGGAATTTCACTAACATTTGCCTGAAAGGAGAATATAAGAGATCCTCTGTTTAACACCCCAAATTAAGTGCATGTGGTAGGGATCAAACTCAACTTTCCGAGCTCGGAATCAGTTACATTATTAGTGCAGCCAGTACTGCCAACATCATCATGATCATGAACAGTTTCAGGGTCTGTCTCGAACACGAGCCTCTCCATTTACTTCTGTTCTCTCACCATCTTTCTTCCTCCACGCCATCCCAATCCACTCCTCTCCACACTCCTCCACCTTTTCCTGGGTCTTTCTCTTGTCCTCCTCTCCCCACCTTCATTTAACAAATCCTCCTTGAAATCTTCCCCTCTTCCATCCTCTTCACATGTCCACACCATCTCAATCTCACCTTCCTCTCCTATTCTCCTTACTCTTTTTCCTCCCTCACCCTGTCCATCCTTGTCCCTTCTAGTCTGTATTCTGCTATCATCCCTTTCCTTCATCCCCAGCTCTCTCACCCTGTCCATCCTTGTTCCTCTAGTCTGTATTCTGCTATCATCCCTTTCCTTCATCGCCCAGCTCTCTCACCTCACCTGTCCATCCTTGTCCCTTCTAGTCTGTATTCTGCTATCATCCCTTTCCTTCATCACCCAGCTCTCTCACCTCAACCTGTCCATCCTTGTCCCTTCTAGTCTGTATTCTGCTATCATCCCTTTCCTTCATCGCCCAGCTCTCTCACCCTGTCCATCCTTGTCCCTTCTAGTCTGTATTCTGCTATCATCCCTTTCCTTCATCGCCCAGCTCTCTCACCCTGTCCATCCTTGTCCCTCCCAGTATGTATTCTGCTATCATCCCTTTCCTTCATCCCCCAGGTTTCTGTTGCACACTGCAATGTTGTGACGTAGTACACCTTGTACATCACTCCTTAGCACTTCTGCGACACATCTCAACCCCAGACCGTAAAAGGCCTCAAGCAACGTGAAATTCAATACATTATCCAATATATTATGTAATATAGTTTAGTCTAAGATCATATATTGTTTAGCTTCAAATTCTAATTAATAAAAATGTAATTAAGAAGTCTCCTTTGAAGGTGTTAATTATTTACAACAGCTTTAATGCAATATTATAATGAATTTAAGTTTCGTTATAACAAATCATAAGCAATAAAATATGAGATGTCAAATTAATTGTTTTGTTAAAGTGATCTTGTTAAAGGTGAACAAATTAAAATTTTAACTTATCATAATTAGTTCAATTACTCTTGTATCAAACCTAATTAAACTACACATAAGACATTTAGTTGTTTTTTGGCTTTAAAAAGAAATAAAACAAATGTTGTTATTATTTCAAGGAAAAGGTAAGGAAATATTAAATAATTTTTAATTATATTGAATGATTTAGTTATTTTATAAAAAAATTGCAATAATTAAAAATTATGGTGTATTTCATTTGTAAAATTAACTATATTTTGTGAGTAGTGGCTATTTTTATGATAAATACCACATAAAATGAGGTAGATTATCATACAATAAAACATTTACAGTGACCCGCTTCTGTGGCCACATGGTCAAGCACTACTCTCGTAATAAACTAGACAGTCGATGACGGGGAGATTGAGGTTCTAATATCGGGTGTACTTAGAGTGGTCTAAAAAAAACCATTCTCACTCCATGCAAATGCGGGCTCACTTCCTCTGAACATAGCCTTCCTCGTCCCAATAATCATTATCATAATTAGTATATAAGCTATCATCCGAACGGGTAGTAAGACGCGGTGCTAAGAAAAATAAGTACAATTACAATGAATATTATAATTTGGCTTTGTGTAACAAATATTTGTCATAATATATAAACTCATCATCATCATCACATCATCATCATTTAGCTCTGCGAGTCGTCTGGCACATTCTCTTCCATTCCTCTTGATCTCTTCACGCTCCTATCTCAACCACGCGTCTCCAATCCACTCCTTTAGCCTCCATGTCCTTCTCCGCTCGGTCCATCCAAGGACGAACTTCTAGAAAATATAAACAATTATGTCTGTGTTTATTATTGATAATATTTTACTATATTATTATTATCGTTTTATAGGTACAGTGGAACCTGACTAATTCTAACTTCCGTAATTCTAAATCGTCTTTAATTCGAATTTTTCGCCCGGTCCCGTGAATTTTGTATTAAAACAATGTTAAAAATTGTGGATAATTCAAATTTTCTTTTGGTAAGTTCGAACTTTTCATGAGTTGTAATGTACTGAGCAGTATTGTTTTCCTACTTCTAGTTGTGGCGCTGTGTTGTTCTATTTTTGGAAACAGGAGAGGTGACGTTGGAATGTGGTCAGTACCCTTCTTCACAACCCTCCGTCTCCCCCGCTTACCCATACATCTTTGTTTACACGTACAGTTTTGTACTCCGTTAGTCAAAGTCGACCCTCTCAAGCGGTTACGTGCGCTGTTCTTAGTGATTTTGTCGTAGCGATATTCTTGTGACGTGCGAGCTTATTTTGTTTTGTTGTTTAGTTTTAGTTTTGTTTAGTACATACTCTAAAACAGTGTTTGTGTGTGTGTATCTTGATTTCACTGTCCAAGCCAAAGTCCTATAAATCATTAACTTGGGCCGGAAAAGTAGCGGCGATAAAGAAAGTGAAAAAGGGAATTCCTTTTAAGAAACTTATTTTATTCGAATTTTTAGATCATTAGAATTATTTTCTGGTCCCTTCAAGTTAAAATTGTCCAGGTTCCACTGTATATGTAATATCTATCAAAAGTGACAGCTGCAAATCATATGACTTGACGTATGAAATACGTGAAAATAGGTCTGGTAAATTGTATATTTGTATAGTACCATACACACTCTTTTATAGTATATATAATATATACTATATATAATATATTGTATATTAAGTATATACTATATATATTGTGTATATAGGATATTATACGTAGTATATGTATATATATATTTATATAGTATATTATATACTATACATATGGTCAAGGGCTACTCTCGCAGTAGACTAGATCTCCTCCTACGGGGAGATCGATGTTTGAATCTCGTTCGGGTGAACTGGGAGGGTTTTTTCCTAAATGGTTTTCCTCTCTCCCTCCACGCAAATGTGGGTTTACTTCCTCTATGTTAATCCTTGCCAATTCCTATCACATTAACGTAATTAGTACAAAAGCGTATAAACCGAACGGGTATTAAGACGCGATACTAAATAATAATTATAATAATAAAGTTTAAAAAATCAGGGTGATAGCTTTGGATGGCGGTGAAGCGTATATCAATGTATCTTCTACGCATGCGCTAAAACTTTGTATCGCCGCAACATGATCACTAGGTTATTTTAACGTTAGCCATTTAGATTGCTTGTTATCGCTTTTACGACCCCATTCGTGCTTTTTAACTACTTATCCACTTATCTTTGATAATATTTTTAGTTTTATTGTATAAAGTTTACTTTTAACGATTCACTATATAGCTATAATATTATTATGTCATAAAACGGAATGGAGATAATTTTTATTAAGAATGTTACCCTGGAAGTTCTTCGGTAGCCTTTACGAATTAAATTTCCCTGGTATTTATTTTTATTATTTTATCTCTTAGGTTATGTATATAAATATTTTTCTTAAATAGTTTTATATTTTCTCTCCACGCAAATGAGAGTATATTTCCTTAAATTTTCTACAACATGAGTATGTACAAAGGAGGGAAAATATATAACTGGTTAAGAAAATTCACCCTAGATAGACTCGAACTTCAAACTCTTACCTTCTTTCCACCTGCAAACCAGAACAAACTAGGTCAACACCTTATTCTGCGTGCTCACCAATGACAGTATATTTTATGTTTTTTTTTCCTTTGATATACCTTCATAATTTATACATGTAATGCAGGATTATAGCTTTAAATTGAACATAAATCTATCGCTTTCATTTGTTTTACTTCTCGTCCCATAAAAGTATAGAGAAAATATAGTTATATTATTAAATTATAGTTCTATATATAATAATTTTTTTCTACTTTTTGTATATAGAATTTTGAAAACATTTTATAAACAATAATGGCTGTCCCAACCTTTCTGATATGACCTAAGTACGGCATATTTTGGCGCTCGCTTGATTGCCGTCTGTCACCACTTTCTCCACCAAAGTGTCTGCCATTACTAACTTTGAACATAAAACATAATACCTTGTCATCAACCAGCCCCGGGTGTGGTGGTCTGTCCACCTGCCTACGAGTCAAGGGGTCCCGGCTGGTATCATGGGTATTTTTTCCCGAAAGGTGAATTATCCCAACGGTCACCAGGGTTTGGTTAGTTATGCTTAAGTTAGGTTTAAGTGTTTCCATTGGTTCCACACCCTCATAAAACTATCTCCTTCATACTCACTATCACCATCACCTCATCTCATCAGCACATGGAAAGGATGTACTATAGTACAGTCGGGTCCCTGACATGTACATTAGTACTGGATAATATTTCTACTACCGAGAGCCAGGCATCCACCCGAATCAATTATCAGCGATGTTTTTTTTTTGTTAGCACCGCGTACTACTACTCATCCGATTTATACACCTATGTACTAACTACGCTATGTTTTAGAGATTATGAAAGCTGTATTTAGAGGATGTGTAACCGCATTTACGTATAGGAGAATGGAAAACTATTTTTGAACAACCAACTTCAGTACACTCGACCGAGATTCGAACCTTGATCTCCCCGTCATCGGCAGTCTATTCTACTGTGATAGTAGCACCTTAGACCATGTGGCCACTGAAGCGGGTGCTAAGTGATGCTAAGAGAGTATAATGACATGGAATATTTTCTTACTGGCCAACCCCGGTTGGGTTTGAACCCACAAGCATAGATGGGGTCCTTAGGCTAGAACTTTACCACAAAATCCCGAGGTTGATGTGATTATTTTTACAATCGAGTTAGAATGATAAGTTTAGATTGTACACACATTAAATGCATCTATAATTACTTATATTATTTTATTTGTGTATCTATCTAACGTAATCCCTTTTAACACTTTATTTATCTTACCTCACTCCTTCCTTTATATCTGTTATAAACATAAAACGATAATAATAGTATCAACTAGGCAGTTAGTGCACTGCAAATAAAATTTATTGTATTATTATACTACTACATCATTAATCAATTCCAGGATGACTTAGCCATGGAATATTTACCGATATTTTTGCTGAGCACAATTGTGATCCTGATTTGTGTATCTAGAACTGTTCGCAGCCATCAAATTATTGGTAAGAAAACTGATTATCTCTTAGAAGACGGGACAAGATACTACCATTAGCTTGTTTTTACTTAAGGTGAGTTAGAAGAGAGCGCGAGTAATTTTACATAGCATTACATTTTTTTGACCATAATAAATCAAATATTTCTCCAGTAGCAACATAGAGTTTAGTTTTATGCACATTCTAATATCAACAGATCTTGAATATCTGTCAAGGGTGTCCTGGAATTTTGTCAAAACTTTCTCTCTTTATTTAAAAAGTTTCTGACAAAATTCCAGGACACCCTTGACAGATATATAAGATCTGTTAATATTAGCATGTGCAGAAAACTAAACTCTATGTTCTACTGGAGAAGTATTTGATTTATTTTGGCCAAAAAATTTAAATTCTATAAAATAAATGTAAAAATACTTGCTCTCCCTTCTGCCGCACCTTAAGGTGGGTTAAAAGGGGACGCGAGAAAAAGCTAGTGTTTTTGCAGTTTTTATTGAAAAATGGTTTTTTAAACAAAATAAATAAAATATTGATCCAGTACAAACGTATTCACGTGGTGTTCTCAAAATTGGTTAAATATCTGTCAAGGTTATTTTGAAATTAAATGATAGCTTTTTATCTTCATTTAAAAGTTTGTTAGATAATGCTACCATGCTCATGACAGATATTTATCAACTGTTGATATCAACACGTGAAGAAAATTAATATCTTTGTTCGTACTGGAGCAATATTTTATTTATTCTGGCCAAAGAAAAATGTATTACCATAAAAACGGTAAAAACACTCGCCTTTACTCGCTTCCTCTTCTAACCCACCTTAGTGTATTATAAGAATCTGTAGAACTTTTTCAAATGTGTGCAAATAAATATAACCGAATATATAAGAAAATTGTAATATGCTATGTCTTGTATCTTGAATTTGTAAATATAATATAAAATCTATAAAACATAGTTTTATAAAAAGATTTTAATTAATAAATTTTTCAATGATCGTTATTTATTACGTCTTATACATTTTAATTATTTTGAAATCCACTCATTTTTGTCTAAGAACTAGCTCAGTGCAATTTTCGAAACTAACAATTTTTAATAGTTCTTAAACAAAAATCATTAGGATTCTAATACTATTTTAATACTTTCATAACCTTATCTAGCAGCTAGAAAAAGCCTGGATCTACTTTCACTCTGGCTGATATAAAAAGTATACTAAATCTACTTTTACGTTTTTTTATTTGTTTTTCTTAGCGCCCCGCCTTAATATACATTCAGGTATAATGTAACATATGAATTACACTAATGTATAAGGAACTAGAAAATTGAATTTAGAGGAAATGTACCCACATTTGTGTAGAGGAGAGGGTAAAAATTTTAAGGAGAATCAATCTGAGTACACCCAACCGTGATTTGAACTTGATCTGTACGTCATCGGCAGTTTATTAAACAACCATGAGGCCACGAAGTGGTAATTTGACGTTTTAATACGTCAGGTCAGCTGACAACTTTGTGATATATTATCGGTTTCTATAACCAGCCTCGGGGTGTGGTGTGTGCATTATTCTATGAGCCCAAAGTCCCGGGTTTGATACCCGCCCGGTACTTTGGGTACCTACCCTTAAGGAGAGTGATTTCAACGCTCACCAGGGTTTGGTGAATCAGGCTAAGTTATTATTAGCACCGCGTCTTACTACCCATCCGGGTTATACGCACTCACTCTAATGTGTGATGGTAGGGTGATTGTGAGATGAAATGGAGGACCTACAGTTTAACGTGGATCCGAACCACGGTGGAGGCCTGGCATTCCCCACATTCACAAGATGTCTTGTCAGAGGTGAAGGAAGGGTTTGGCAATCAGATAAATCTGTGCCGGGACCGAGGATTGAACCCCGGACCCCAGCACAGAAGGCCGACACCTTACCCCTAGACCACCAGGTCACCAATTTTTGTTGTTGTATTTCCGAAAAGTTTATTTCTACCAAAAACCTGCTTTCGGCATTACAAAAATTACATATCATTAGTTTGTTGTTATTGTTGATGTAATTTGTTTGTTATTGGTGTTATTGCTGTTGTATTGTTGTGGTTACTGTTATTTGTTATTGCTGTTGTCACGCAGTGTCACCAGACGCTCAGCTCATCTGTTCAAATAGTTCCCCAGTCATCTCAACAGAGCCTCTCTCTCAAGACGGGAACCACTGGTCGGCGAAGAAGAGGGGGGTCCTTCCGGTCGACGAGTGGGACGAAGACGTTCTAGACGTCCTCCAGAGGGTCCGGCGAAGCCCTTGGGGGGGCCCGGGGAGGTACCTCAAGATGGAAGGGAAGACCAGCTCCAAGTTTGGCGGGAACATAGGTTCGGGGATACTGGGTGAGGAGTTTGACGATCACTCTTACTAACGTCAGACGTGGGGGGGGGGGGGGGGGGGGAGGGTTGAGCACGTCGACGCATCATTCATCAATTCTGGGATGACTCCCTCCCTCAATTTTTTAACTATTTTGATTAAATTTTACAAACTTAAAATCAAGATTTATATATAAAAAAAATTAAATAGTTTGGTGTGACTTGAGAAATTGCTGTCGAAATAAGATGAAATTTTCTGGAATTAGGGCATTTCTTTTAAAAATGTTTTAAATTTTTGGCACATTATTGGTGTATTGAAAGAAAACTATTGCGTTGTCCCCAATAAAACTAAACCTACAATTTGCTGCAATTTGTTGGCGAAGATAGTGACCACTTAAGCTGGTAGAAGGTGTTCATGTGTTAAGCGCAACAAACCCTCCGACCGTTAATCTCAGTAATCTAGATTAGAGCAGCTACTTTTAAATTCAGTATCTCCTAATTTGTCCTCACGAGGCTGAGTTTGACCTCGTTACAGAACCATTGCTTCATATATACAATCTGGAAGGCTGGGGATCGAACCCGGGACCTGTAGATATGTGGCCAGAAAATCTGACCACTATACCACAGAGGTGGTCTATAAAAAATATTAAAATGGTTGAGTAGACTCCTGGAATCACTGTCGAAAGGAATCGCTTAAAGATGTAATTATATTAATTGGTACGACCGCTTACAATCATCGTATATCTAAACTCTCATAGTTAATAATAATATAATAATATATATTAGTATGAAGCTTGTGGTTGTTGAAACAAAGACACTCATTAGAGAACACATCTTCAACTAGGATTTAATTAAGAGACACTCACATAAGTGGGCAAATGGGCTAAGGCTTCAGACTCGTACGGTTATATTGGTCGTGGTTGGGGTGAGCGGATATGGGAAGGGGGGGGGGGGGTTAATAATCCCGACTGGATGCGAAGAGGGTGTTTTGTCTTCAAATCTCCATCCACTCTGACTAGGGTTTATTTCCTTCCTCTTGTTCACTACCCTATTAGTGTAAATATGCAGATAGCACAGAAGGGTGGAAATACGCTGTGGAAGATATGTTAAGAGATATAATAGATTTAGTATATAATATTATATATATATATATATATACAAACAATATATTATATTTATTTTTATTTAGTATATATTATATAAAGAAAATGTTATTTGTAATTTATTATAGAGTTAAATCCCTTAATAGTGGAAAACTTCGGGGATAAAAAAAAATATGTCCGTTATTTATAAAATATAAATTTTTAAATTAAATAGTTTGAACACAATTTAATCTATAAGATCCTATATAATGTGAATATTAATTAAAAGTATTAATTGCTACATTTTCCAGTAATGTATGTGAGCTGACAAGTGACTTGAAGGAGAGACGGGGCTATTCTCGGTCTATGTAGACGCCATTTTAAATGTTGCAGGCCTAGGTTTTGCGTTTTTCGCCGGCCTCTTCCATTCGAAGCACAACCAATTCAAGAAGTACGACAGTGGCGCCTCATCGGACATGTCTGGACTCATGCCTTTACTGATAGCACAGGGAGGAACCGCCAGTTCGCCACAGGGTGAAAACTTACACTACACCCAATATCATCTCTAAGGAACTGTAGGGCTTACGGAGATTTTCTTCGCTCTCTTTCAGTTAACTGTTGCCAAATCTCCTCACTCTCAGTTATGTCTGAAGGTGGTGTGCTGGGGTAAGAAGGAGCTACTGGCCAAATCTCCTCGCTCTCAGTTATGTCTGAAGGTGGTGCGCTGAGGTAAGAAGGAGCTACTGGCCAAATCTCCTCGCTCTCAGTTATGTCTGAAGGTGGTGTGCTGTGGTAAGAAGGAGCTACTGGCCAAATATCCTAACTCTCAGTTATGTCTGAAGGTGATGTGTTGGGGGTAAGAAGGAGCTACTGGCCAAATCTCCTCGCTCTCAGTTATGTCTGAAGGTGGTGTGCTGGGCTAAGAAGGAGCTACTGGCCAAGTCTCCTCACTCTCAGTTATGTCTGAAGGTGGTGTGCTGGGGTAAGAAGGAGCTACTGGCCAAATCTCCTCACTCTCAGTTATGTCTGAAGGTGATGTGTTGGGGGTAAGAAGGAGCTACTGGCCAAATCTCCTCGCTCTCAGTTATGTCTGAAGGTGGTGTGCTGGGGTAAGAAGGAGCTACTGGACAAATCTCCTCGCTCTCAGTTATGTCTGAAGATGGTGTGCTGGGGTAAGAAGGAGCTACTGGCCAAATCTCCTTGCTCTCAGCTATGTCTGAAGGTGGTGTGCTGGGGTAAGAAGGAGCTACTGGCCAAATCTCCTCACTCTCAGTTACGTCTGAAGGTGGTGTGCTGGGGTAAGAAGGAGCTACTGGACAAATCTCCTTGCTCTCAGTTATGTCCTAAGGTGGTGTGCTGGGGTAAGAAAGAGCTACTGGCCAAATCTCCTCGCTCTCAGTTATGTATGAAGGTGGTGTGCTGGGGTAAGAAGGAGCTACTGGTCAAATCTCCTCACTCTCAGTTATGTCTGAAGGTGGTGTGCAGGGGTAAGAAAGAGCTACTGGCCAAATCTCCTCACTCTCAGTTATGTATGAAGGTGGTGTGCTGGGGTAAGAAAGAGCTACTGGTCAAATCTCCTCGCTCTCAGTTATGTCTGAAGATGGTGTGCTGGGGTAAGAAGGAGCTACTGGCCAAATCTCCTTGCTCTCAGCTATGTCTGAAGGTGGTGTCTGGGGTAAGAAGGAGCTACTGGCCAAATCTCCTCACTCTCAGTTACGTCTGAAGGTGGTGTGCTGGGGTAAGAAGGAGCTACTGGACAAATCTCCTTGCTCTCAGTTATGTCCTAAGGTGGTGTGCTGGGGTAAGAAAGAGCTACTGGCCAAATCTCCTCGCTCTCAGTTATGTATGAAGGTGGTGTGTGCTGGGGTAAGAAGGAGCTACTGGTCAAATCTCCTCACTCTCAGTTATGTCTGAAGGTGGTGTGCAGGGGTAAGAAAGAGCTACTGGCCAAATCTCCTCACTCTCAGTTATGTATGAAGGTGGTGTGCTGGGGTAAGAAAGAGCTACTGGTCAAATCTCCTTGCTCTCAGCTATGTCTGAAGGTGGTGTGCTGGGGTAAGAAGGAGCTACTGGCCAAATCTCCTCACTCTCAGTTATGTCTGAAGGTGGTGTGCTGGGGTAAGAAGGAGCTACTGGCCAAATCTCCTCGCTCTCAGCTTATGTCTGAAGGTGTGTTGTGTGGGGTAAGAAGGAGCTACTGGCCAAATCTCCTCACTCTCAGTTATGTCTGAAGGTGGTGTGCTGGGGTAAGAAGGAGCTACTGGCCAAATCTCCTCACTCTCAGTTATGTCTGAAGGTGGTGTGCTGGGGTAAGAAGGAGCTACTGGACAAATCTCCTTGCTCTCAGTTATGTCCTAAGGTGGTGTGCTGGGGTAAGAAAGAGCTACTGGCCAAATCTCCTCGCTCTCAGTTATGTATGAAGGTGGTGCGCTGGGGTAAGGAGCTACTGGCCAAATCTCCTCACTCTCAGTTATGTCTGAAGGTGGTGTTCTGGGGTAAGAAGGAGCTACTGGCCAAATCTCCTCGCTCTCAGTTATGTCTGAAGGTGGTGTGCTGGGTAAGAAGGAGCTACTGGCCAAATCTACTCGCTCTCAGTTATGTCTGAAGGTAGTGTGCTGGGTAAGAAGGAGCTACTGGTCAAATCTCCTCGCTCTCAGTATGTATGAAGGTGGTGTGCTGGGGTAAGAAGGAGCTACTGGCCAAATCTCCTTGCTCTCAGTTATGTCTGAAGGTGGTGTGCAGGGGTAAGAAGGAGCTATTGGCCAAATCTCCTCGCTCTTAGTTATGTCTGAAGGTTGTGTGCTGGGGTAAGAAGGAGCTACTGGCCAAATCTCCTCGCTCTCAGTTATGTCTGAAGGTGTGTGCTGGGGTAAGAAGGAGCTACTGGCAAATCTCCTCACTCTCAGTTATGTCTGAAGGTGGTGTGCAGGGGTAAGAAGGAGCTACTGGCCAAATCTCCTCGCTCTCAGTTATGTCTGAAGGTGGTGTGCAGGGGTAAGAAGGAGCTACTGGCAACTTCGACTAACCAGAGTTGCCAAACTTGTATATTTGAGGGAGATTGGCCACACTAAAACAAGAGAATGACAACGCTGTTTCCCAATAGTAGCCATGCAGTTCCCTCAGAGAAGATAGCCAGTATAGGTTTAATTTAAACACGAACCAAACTAGATAACATATCCTGATCCTACGAGCAACTTTTTTTGAAACGCGATCGACAAATAAACTGATCAAAACTCCCGTAAAATGCAAGAGCGCCCATGTAGATTTTACAAATGGAGGTATGGGGCGGATTGGAATTCCATCTGCCTGAGTGTGACATCACCCCTTTCAGCCCCTTCTTCTTGAGATAAAATTTCAGGAATTATACCTTGTAGGAGGGAATTTTAGAGCATCTGAACATAAATATATGAGTTTTGAGTTTTCCACGAGTCAAATTTAGCACAAAAAAGTTTCTGAAAAGTTAACAAAATATTAAATTTAGCTATATCTGGACCCATTGAAAAGAAACGTTATAATTTTTCATAAGTTTATTGAAGAGAACAAAATGAAAAGAAATCTGTTGAAGACGGAATGGAAGGAAATATAGGCCTACATTTTACCATTTTTATCTCTTAGCTCGGATATTGGAGATTTAAAGTTGTTAGTAAAAAAAAATTGGGTGACCTGGCGGTCTAGGGTAAGGTACCAGACTTCTGTTCTGGTGGTTCAGGGTTCAATACTCGGTCCCGGCACAGATCTATCTGATTACCAAACCCTTCCTTCACCTCTGACAAGACGTATATTAATCACAACTTGTGAAGGTGGGGAATGCCAGGCCTCCACCGTGGCTCTGATCCCACGTTAAACTGTAGGTCCTTCATTTCATCTCACAAGCATCCTACCATTACACATTAGCGTAGGTGCGTACATCCCGAACGGGTAGTAAGACGAGGTGCTAATTTTAATAATAATAATAGTAAAAAATTGCAGATAAATACCAAATACACAATTTTTATCTTTTAAAATATCCAAATATTTTTAAAAATAAGTAAATATTGCAAAGTGATAAGGGGGACTTGTATTGGGGATCAGTCTTGATGGATCTATTTTCTTCCAGGTCCTTATCCACAAATGGCACCAGAACAGGAAGCTCCGGTACAGATACCGTATCCGTATCCCTACCCGTACCATGACCCGGGACAATACGATCAGCTAGATGAAACGGTACCGGCTCAGGGTGGGGAGGAACAGATGGAGGGGGGGACGGGACAGATGAGGAGGGGATCACGGCAGATGGAGGAGGAAGACACGGAACGGCCCGAACAAAACAACTCCGAGACTGAGATCACTTACAACAAGTGACTCATCGACCGACAGACCAGATCTTAACTAATAGTCACTCATACGTAGTTGACAATTTCCACACGTCCATCACAGACTCTGCCTTAAAATACGAGTGAAGAGTGACCTTGGTCACGGGACAATTCCTGGATTGCTCAGTAGAAAGATCATTGACGTTCAAAGCCATAAGGTCCTGAGTTCGATTCCCGTATGCAGTTTTCTTTTTTTAATTTAGTTAATATATTTAGATGCGGATATAACCCTAATTGAAAAATAAAGTAGCTTGGCTATTTAATCTATCATCATTAAGATTGTTAAAAAACAATTTTTTTTACAAAGGTATAAATTAAATATTAAAAATTTTAATAAATTTAAATAATTTTATGTGTACGATACTTCAAGTGTTTACTCCACACCTATAGATACATTATAAGTTATTGTTATCTTTATATTATGTAAAATTTATAAAGGACTAAATTTTACTAGTTGATCTCAATAAAACCATATTTTAGGGAAATTCTTCAAAATAGTGAAACAATGTTTAAAGTCAGACCGGTTCAAGATATGTTTTATCATATTCAACATTAGAATAAAGCTTAAAATAAAAATGTCAAGGTTATAAACCTCTTAGATCTAATTATAAAATAATATTATAATTTAGCGCCGTATAAAAGGTGGAATAACAAACCAAAATGGCTGACGTGACCTTTCTTGACTAGTGAGACATCACGAGATAGAGTAGATGTTGGTTAAGGCGTCCTACCCGGTAGATATTAATCAGTGTTAAAGTTGACATTATCTTTGGAAGGAAACATTTGTTTTCGTGTTGCTCGCACGAAGAAAAAAGAACCAGGAGGAAGATGATGTAAAGGCATGATTAATTTCCTCATTATCGCTTGAATGTGCCCTATGGTAGGAATTAAGAGAATAACGCAAGCTTAGATATGTATGTATGTAGTTTTCATATCAAAAGTAATTTCTATCCTAAAATAAATAAAATAATTCTCCACAAGATACTTTTAGTTTAATTTGCTACACATAAACATCTTTATTTATTGTTGAATATTTATCATGACTAAGTATATTGGCATTTAATGATACACATTTTAAAGAAAAGGACCCAATAAAATTACACATAGCTCATGATAAGTGTTCAAAAACTATTATTATTATTATCATCATCATCACCGCGTCTTACTACCCGTTCGGGTTATACGCACTTACGCTAATGTGTAATGGTAGGGTGATTGTGAGATGAAATGGAGGACCTACAGTTTAACGTGGGATCCGAACCACGGTGGAGGCCTGTCATTCCACACATTCACAAGTTGTGATTAATACACGTCTTGTCAGAGGTGAAGGAAGGGATTGGTAATCAGATAAATCTGTGCCGTGAACGAGTATTGAACTCCGGACCCCCAACACAGAAGTCCGACACCTTACCTCTAGACCACCAGGTCTCCTTCAAGATCTGTTGATATTATTATTTGTAATAAATTAAACTAAATGTATCTACTGTAACAGTTTTATTTATTTTAGCCAAAAATATTTTATTTTATAACAACTTTATTAAAATTGGTATGAGCCCATGATCCTTTCTATTCCACCCTAGGTTTTATAATTACAATATAAGATCAATCATATGACTAAGAAATGTAGATAAAATATTAGATAACTATTTAAATTCTACAATGTAATTCTCGTGTGCTGATATAATCAGTCGGTTCAGAGAGTGGACGTAAAATAAATGTAATGCAGAGATTATCTAGAAACTACTATGAACATTCTATTTGACATGATTAATGAGTTTAAATATTTAGGAACAATTATTTTAACTAATAAAAAATTAGGGAAATATTTTATTCGAGAAATACATGATATAACTCGGTCAATGAAATGTTGATATCTCGTTTGCTGACCTGGAATGTAAAAGAACAATAGTTTTACCGGTTGTTCTCTGTAGGTGTCAAACGTGGCCTCTTACCTTACATGACGAAAACAAATTTAGGGTGTTCTAAAACAAGAGGCTTAAGAATATATTTGTTCCAAAAAAAGTGTGAGACTACTGGGAAGTTGAGGAGCTTTCATAATGATTAGTTACATACCCTGTACTCCTCACAAGACATTGTTAGGGTAATCAAGTCTCGTAGATACGGTGGGCAGGACATGCGGTTCGAATGGGAGACTCTAGAACCGTGTTCAGAGTATTGACTGGCAAACCCATTGGAAGACCTAGACACAGATGGGAGGATAATATTAGAATGGACCTGAAATAGATATGGTGTAATGAGGTGGACTGGATAGAACTAGCTCAAGATATGGATAGGGTGTAATGAGGTGGATTGGATAGAACTAGCTCAAGATATGGATAGGGTGTAATGAGGTGGATTGGATAGAACTAGCTCAAGATATGGATAGGGTGTAATGAGGTGGATTGGATAGAACTAGCTCAAGATATGGATAGGGTGTAATGAGGTGGACTGGATAGAACTAGCTCAAGATATGGATAGGGTGTAATGAGGTGGATTGGATAGAACTAGCTCAAGATATGGATAGGGTGTAATGAGGTGGACTGGATAGAACTAGCTCAAGATATGGATAGGGTGTAATGAGGTGGATTGGATAGAACTAGCTCAAGATATGGATAGGGTGTAATGAGGTGGATTGGATAGAACTAGCTCAAGATATGGATAAGGTGTAATGAGGTGGATTGGATAGAACTAGCTCAAGATATGGATAGGGTGTAATGAGGTGGACTGGATAGAACTAGCTAAAGCTCCAAATTTCAAGGACGTCCAACCTTTATGTGCGACTGAGTATACCACCCTCCTCATTGACCTGCTGTACGGTAACCTTAATATTTTATTTAGAGGACACCACGCTCCCTCCAATCAATACAGCAGCCTATATTTAGACCACCTAGCAAGCCCTGTGCGAGGGGAAACCCAGACAAGGCTGCCAATATAAATAATATGGAACTAGCGTTCCCTACGACATTAGCCAGCCAAACCGGTAATTTCCTTCATCATTTGGTATTATTATTATTATTTGTTTTATCCAAATGGATGTTCGATACTTGCTTGTCTATCTAAGTATGTTTTATGAACGATTAGAAACACATATAACTATATTTCTTTATTGCCGCTATTAATATTCTATCAACACAATATCTAGCTAGACGGAACCATCACGTGAAAAGTATGTTCAACCTTTATTAAGTATTTTTGACAGAAAGTTCTTATCGCAATACTCGCTATTAGCTGTAAATATACTTGACAACATATTGGATTTTTCAAAGCCGCCAAAATTCACGCTAGCTATCAAAATACACATGTTATGTTTATATATGAAAGAATATTTATAAAACTTTCACAACTGTTTTAAAATATCTACAATAATAAATTAATCATGAATTGAGGTAAGATGTTTAGAACTAATTTCACAATGAGCAAATGACGTATGTAGTGTTGTAAATGTTTATACCTAGGATGGGCAACTTTCAGTCTTTTGAAGTGTACGTTGCAGCCTTTTATATTTAAAAAAAACCCACAAAAAACCAATAAAAATATGTTCCATTATTTATAACTCCAGTACTACTCCGTCAACTTCTTTCAAATCTAAAATGAAACAAATTGTCTCTTAATAAATTTACCGGATACTCCAGGAAACAAAATAAATCTGTGGATGATACATTGAAAATTCTTGCCTTCTCCCCTACACCGTGTTTACATTGATAATAAATAAACAATCCGCTCCTTTAATATATTCAGAGTGTTTATAAAATAACTCCGGGGTTTCAAAGCAAAGTTTAGTAATGAAAAATACAAAATATCACTTAAATGACTATATATATATTCTTTTATAAACACTTGGTATATTGAGAGGCTTTCGAGATCTCAAAATGCAGTAGTCACTCTTTACAAGATAGCTATTTGGATAATACGTATATTTTTACTAGATTATTATTATTATTATTATTATTATTATTATTATTATTATTATTATTATTATTATTAGCACCGCGTCTTACTACCCGTTCGGGTTATACGCTATTTTACTAGAAACAAAGAGGTGTGTTATGACATATTCATTTGTTTAAAAGTTTTATTTTAAAAGGGTATACGGATTGTTATTCTCTAGAACTTTTAAGCTCTAAATAACAAACAACCCATTTAAATTCGAAATAAAATGTATCTGGTAAGAAAACTTTAATGTGTTTAGCCAAATTTTTTTAATTTTTATTTTTGTAGGGAAACCACTTGTTTGTTTAATATCTTAATCGACAAAGCTTTTTTTTGAAAATAGATATTGTTTGAAACCTTCTTTAATGTGTTCGTTGTTATAAAAACAGCTTTGAACTAATTTAATGAGTTTTATCTAATTAATCAATAAACCAAAAATACATATAACATCATATTTTATCAATCAGGGAAAATATTAGATAAGGTTTACCGAAGTGCTTATTTTGGAACAAATCAAGATAGTACAAATGACCAACTCAAAAATGACTATAATCCCAAGCTCGCCAAAGTAAATCACGTATTTAAAAGCAATATTATACCTTCGACAATAAACAAAGCCTTTCTCGGTTATCTGAATTTTGTTATCAACCCTCTCTTCTTTATCTCTGGATCGCTCTTGCATCCCCAAAATGGTCTATCATGCTCTACCCCTCTCCACCCCTTCTCTGTTCAACCCCTCAGGGGAAAAGGTCGCTAACCAAGCATCCCGCTCCCTTTCTTTTTGGCCGCTCTGCAGCAAGCAGAGTCCTCCCGGACAACCCAACTAAGGGGGATAAAAAAAGAGCAGACGGACAGTTAGCTGGAATTAGTCGTCCCTTGTACATCTCGGCGGTGATCGACAACCCTTCAAGGAAATAAACCAAAGTTCAATGTCCGCGTGTATTTTCTTGTCTCGCCTAAACGGCCTAACATAACCTTCCTCCCTGCCCGGTTCACCGTGGTAACTCTCCAAACCTTCTTTCCTCCCCGGTTCACCGTGGTAACTCTCCAAACCTTCTTTCCTCCCCGGTTCACCGTGGTAACTCTCCAAACCTTCCTTCCTCCCGGTTCACCGTGGTAACTCTCCAAACCTTCTTTCCTCCCGGTTCACCGTGGTAACTCTCCAAACCTTCCTCCCTGCCCGGTTCACCGTGGGTAACTCTCCAAACCTTCCTTCCTCCCGGTTCACCGTGGTAACTCTCCAAACCTTCTTTCCTCCCCGGTTCACCGTGGTAACTCTCCAAACCTTCCTCCCTGCCCGGTTCACCATGGTAACTCTCCAAACCTTCTTTCCTCCCCGGTTCACCGTGGTAACTCTCCAAACCTTCCTCCTGCCCGGTTCACCGTGGTAACTCTCCAAACCTTCTTTCCTCCCCGGTTCACCGTGGTAACTCTCCAAACCTTCTTTCCTCCCGGTTCACCGTGGTATCTCTCCAAACCTTCCTCCTCCCGGTTCACCGTGGTAACTCTCCAAACCTTCTTTCCTCCCCGGTTCACCGTGGTAACTCTCAAAACCTTCATTCCTCCCCGGTTCACCGTGGTAACTCTCCAAAACTTCCTTCCTCCCCGGTTCACCGTGGTAACTTTCCAAACCTTCCTTCCTCCCCGGTTCACCGTGGTATCTCTCCAAACCTTCCTCTCTGCCCGGTGCACCGTGGTAACTCTCCAAACCTTCCTTCTTCCCCGGTTCACTGTGGTAACTCTCCAAACCTTCCTTCCTCCCCGGTTCACCATGGTAACTCTCCAAACCTTCCTTCCTAGCCGGTTCACCGTGGTAACTCTCCAAACCTTCCTTCCTCTCCGGTTCACCGTGGTAACTCTCCAAACCTTCCTCCCTGCCCGGTTCACCGTGGTATCTCTCCAAACCTTCCTTCCTCCCCGGTTCACCGTGGTAACTCTCCAAACCTTCCTTCCTCCCCGGTTCACCGTGGTAACTCTCCAAACCTTCTTTCCTCCCGGTTCACCGTGGTAACTCTCCAAACCTTCCTCCCTGCCCGGTTCACCGTGGTAACTCTCCAAACCTTCCTTCCTCCCTGTTCACCGTGGTAACTCTCCAAACCTTCCTTCCTCCCCGGTTCACCGTGGTAACTCTCAAAACCTTCCTTCCTCCCCGGTTCACCGTGGTAACTCTCCAAACCTTCCTTCCTCCCCGGTTCACCGTGGTAACTCTCCAAACCTTCCTCCCTGCCCAGTTCACTGTGGTAACTCTCCAAACCTTCCTTCCTCCCCGGTTCACCGTGGTAACTCTCCAAACCTTCCTTCCTCCCCGGTTCACCGTGGTAACTCTCCAAACCTTCCTTCCTCCCCGGTTCACCGTGGTAACTCTCCAAACCTTCCTTCCTCCCCGGTTCACCGTGGTAACTCTCCAAACCTTCCTTCCTCCCCGGTTCACCGTGGTAACTCTCCAAACCTTCCTTCCTCCCCGGTTCACCGTGGTAACTCTCCAAACCTTCCTTCCTCCCGGTTCACTGTGGTAACTCTCCAAACCTTCCTTCCTCCCCGGTTCACCGTGGTAACTTTCCAAACCTTCCTTCCTCCCCGGTTCACCGTGGTAACTCTCCAAACCTTCTTTCCTCCCGGTTCACCGTGGTAACTCTCCAAACCTTCCTCCCTGCCCGGTTCACCGTGGTATCTCTCCAAACCTTCCTTCCTCCCCGGTTCACCGTGGTAACTCTCCAAACCTTCCTTCCTCGCCGGTTCACCGTGGTAACTCTCCAAACCTTCTTTCCTCCCCGGTTCACCGTGGTAACTCTCCAAACCTTCCTCCCTGCCCGGTTCACCGTGGTAACTCTCCAAACCTTCCTTCCTCCCCGGTTCACCGTGGTAACTCTCCAAACCTTCATTCCTCCCCGGTTCAGCGTGGTAACTCGCTAAATCTCCCTGCCTCGACGACTCACCGCGGTAACTCGCTGAACCTCCCTGCCTCTTCGACTTACCGTGGTAACTCTCCAAACCTTCTTTCCTCCCCGGTTCACCGCGGTAACTCACCGAACACTCCTCCCCTCCCCCAGTTTCCTCCTTTCCATCCTCAAATGGGCCCTATCATAAAAAGATACGTGAGCACTATCAACAATCGAGGATGACGACAATTTAAACCTAATTTTATAAGCTGTTTTTAACAAAAAGTTATTAATAGTTAACCTTAATGGTAAGTATAGACAGGGAAGTTTAAAAACACTCCTACCTCATTAGTCTGATACTTAATACAATTCAGCAAATTTCAAAAGTGGAAACTCACCTGCCTTATCAGGGTCCAGCATCCACATAGCTTTGGAAAAGATACCTTTTGCGAGATGGCTATAGCTCATCAGGGCTGTGTTCTTCGAGTGTAGCCACGCACGTAAAAACTTGCGCAGTGGGAAATCTATGTATAGGAGATAATTTGTGTTGTGTCGTGCCATTTCATTTTAGCTCCACATCTTACTACCAATTCGGGTTATAAGCCTATATACTATTTACATTAATGTGTTAGGGATTAAGAAGGTTTGATTTAGAGGAAGTGCATGTGAATTTGCGTAGAGGTAGATTTAAAACATTTTTTTTTAAAACACCCTCAGTTCACCGACCGGGATCGAGCCCCAATCTCACCACCTTTGTCAATCTAGTATATTGCGAGATTAACGCCTTATAGTATGCAGCAACCAAAGCTGGTGTTTATAAATGGATCGTATCCCCAAAATTTGGTCGAACCTTGCTCTAGTGTTAAAAATATTTTCTACTCTTTCGTTTGAAAAGGTTGAACGTTGTCACCGCTAATACGTGGCTAACTATTTAATAAAATTATTCCCCACACACCCCTTTCCATTAATTTAACACAAGTGTTAATTTGTATATTTACGGATATAGATTAACGAGTTCTAAAAATAGGGGAAGGAGGTGGAAGTTGGTTTTGCGATCTAATATGGAACACTCTCTTCGCTACAGAGGACAGCGCGTTAAGCGAGTAATTAGAAAATAATTTGATAAGGCATAAGTGGATTAATTATTTATCGTTATTTCGAAAATTTTTGGTCTGGTTATTTTAACGGCGCTCTTCATTGTTATTGAAATGGTATTTTTAATGGACAATTTATTAGTTAATCTGTCATATATGAAACCTTAATTGAAACCAAGTCTCCATGTAATTGCCTCAAGAACGTAGCATTTTAGAAAGAAGGGCCTTGTAAAATACATAAACATATTTTTTGTGGTCAACATCACTAACATTTCTCTATATTATTAGTGTTATTTAAAAGGGATAGCTACAGTTAACATGGATTGACGTATGAATACGTGAAAGATCAATACTTTTTTTTAGATGTCTGATTAGGTTTTTATGAAGATTGTACCATATGCTGGTAAATGCTGACGTGTGTTTATGTCAGAAAGTCAACGATGCATATTTATTAGTTAATATCCTTCTAGTCGGGATTAGGCTAGTTATTAAAGAAAAATGAGTTTTTTTTATATTCAAAAAGGCTCTATGACAGGGGTGTTCAACATTTTTATGTCCAAGGGCCAAAGTTTCTGTCTCTCGTTGGCTCTCAAACTGTACCGACAATATTAGGATTAAGTAAATAATAAAATATTCGTATTAGCTCATTATTGTACTACACTAGGGATTAGGATTTCCTGTGAAGGATGTTCTCTGTTGTTTCACAGCAAGAGGTGGCGTGATTTGTCTCGTCTACTAAAGTTGTCATTTGACGGTTAAAAGTATATTTGTATTAAAACGTAATATATTTCTTCACGTAAAGAGTAAAAAAATATTTTATAAAATAACGTAAAACATGTAAATAAAAAAATATTTTATTTTATTAGTTGATCATGAAAAATGTGTGTCTGTCTTTGTCATTTTTTCTCTTGAAATAATTTTATATCTTTCATGAGTTAGCGAGCTGCAAAAAATGTTACCGCGGGTCATGGGTTGATGACCCTTCTGTATTGTAATAAAATTTCTTTATTGAGAACATAACGTTTTAGGTGCTTTTTTTATTTAACGCTAAACGATTTTTTAATTATAGTTTCGCATATCTAATACTGGAACAAAAAATACATCTTGTATCTGTAAAATATTTTAAATTCTGTAAAACATGTAAAATTCAGGTAATTTCTAGATTTACAAAGCGTAAAGACCCTGATTAAGAGGGGAGGAAGGGGAGGGGGGGAGAGTCAGCCAAGGCCAATATTGTTGATGTGTTTTTTTTTTTGCAGAAAATAGTTATATTTTATATAATAATTAAAATATTGCTCTAACAATTACATTTAATTTAATTTTTTAAATATATTAATAATAACAGTTGTTGAATATCTGTCAAGAGCAAATTAGGATTTGATGAGAAACCTTTTAATTGAAGAGAAACACTTTTCATCAAATTCCAGAATGCCCTCGAAAATGATTGAATAGCTCTACAAACAACTCAATGTAGAAAATTAAACTAAATTTAAATTAACTGGAGCAATCTTTTATTTATTGTGTCCAAAGCAAACCTATAAAAAAAACTTCAAAAATACTGACTGTACCTTAACTTGCGTTACCTTCCAACCCACATTAAGAATGCAAAAAAATAAAAATTAAATCCTAAGATCGCCAATAAATCCTTCTTTAACTTTTGAATTTACCCGCTTCAGTGGCCTCGCAGTCTAACGCGCTACTCTCGCAGTAGACTAGACTGCCGATGGTGGGGAGATCAAGGTTCAAATCTCGGTCGGGTGTACTGAGGGTGGTTTTTCCAAATAGGTTTTCCAATCTTACTCCACGCAAATGTGGGTATACTTCCTAATAAAATAACCTCCATAATTCCTAAAACCATTAGCGTAATTAGTATATAAGCGTATAGCCTGGACGGGTAGTAAGATGCGGTGCTAAAAAAACCTTTGAATTTACTCTCGACAGAACACGAGCCATCATATCGTTATCGGGTCACGACCCTGAAGTTGAAAACCGTTGCTTTTATACCGTGTAATAATGTAAATGCATTTGTCCACAAAGGTAGCCTATAAACAAACAGTTTGTTGGTAACCTAGTTATGACGTCACGTTTCCATGGCAACACACTATCGGACAGCTCGTCACGCAATGTTCCTCCCCTTCCCCCCCACCCATTATCTTTACTAGGCAGGATTATTAATTCATATCTTTGACAACGGTAGGATGACAAATGTAATGAAAATAGCTCGGTTGCTTCTGCCTTAAAAGTCGCGTTATGTTTTGTTTTTTAATTTCCCTACAAATGCTTCCGACACCCACATTCCCTGATGAGTCCCAATTTTCAAGAAATACCACGAGGACTTACTGAGAGAGCACCATTAAAAAGAAAAACGCTGACGTGATAACTGTCGTCTGTCTTTTCTTTGGTGACCCGGTGGTTTAGGGGTAAGGTGTCAGACTTCTGTGCTGGGGGTCCGGGATTCAATCCTCGGTCCCGGCACAGATTTATCTGATTACCAAACCCTTCCTTCCCCTCTGACAAGACGTGTATTAATCACAACATATGAATGTGGGGAATGCCAGGCCTCCACTGTGGTTCGGATTCCATTTGGTCATAATTCTCTAATCATTATGACTATTATGTTTTTATGAACAAAATTTCATTCATGTATACTGTTAGAATATACAAACATGCAAGTTTCAATAAATTGTATTTTGGAAATTTGATTTATAAAATTATTTTTTGAGCTAAAATATGAAAATTCAAATAAGTAACTTGAACTAACTCTTAACTCACAAAATCCCTTTAGAACTAATTCACTTTAGTCTTATGTTAATTTTGCTTGGCTTCATAGAAAGTTCATTGAGAACTTCATCCTCCCCATGTGGAAAGATCAGAACTGGGCCAGATATACCCAGATTTAGGCCAGGTATTCCCAGAAATGGGGTGGATACGCCCAGAACTGGGGCAGACCTGGGCCAGATTTGAGCCAGTTCTGGGGCAAATCTGTCATTCCCACATCTGGCCAATTCCACTTCTGGGCCAGATCTGGTATTTTCCCACATTGGTCCGTAACTGACACCTCTGGATGTATTTACATGAAGCCCATTAAGTCTGTCTTCATTTGTAGAGTTCCTCAGGTATGATCTCAACAGCTTTAGGGACAAGAAAGAGGTAGGTGGGTAGCAAGATCGGGGGAGGGGGGTCAACCCAGAACCCCCCCCCCTTTGCTGCGCCAGTGCTCAGATAAACAATTTAGTCACCGGTAACATCCCATTATTTGACTCTTTTATTCCATCCTTACACTAACCTTACCACACTCTTATTCCATCCTTACACTACCCTTACCACTCTTTTATTCCATCCTTACACTAACCTTACCACACTCTTATTCCATACTTACACTAACCTTACCACACTCTTATTCCATCCTTACACTAACCTTACCACTCTTTTATTCCATCCTTACAATAACCTTACCACTCATTTATTCCATCCTTACACTAACCTTACCACACTCTTATTCCATCCTTACACTAACCTTACCACTCTTTTATTCCATCCTTACACTAACCTTACCACTCTTTTATTCCATCCTTACACTAACCTTACCACACTCTTATTCCACCCTTACACTAACCTTACCACACTCTTATTCCATCCTTACACTAACCTTACCACTATTTTATTCCATCCTTACAATAACCTTACCACTCATTTATTCCATCCTTACACTAACCTTACCACTCTTTTATTCCATTCTTACACTATCCTTACCACTCTTTTATTCCATCCTTACACTAACCTTACCACTCTTTTATTCCATCCTTACACTAACCTTACCACTCTCTTATTCCACCCTTACACTAACCTTACCACACTCTTATTCCATCCTTACACTACCTTACCACTCTTTTATTCCATCCTTACACTAACCTTACCACTCTTTTATTCCATCCTTACACTAACCTTACCACTCTCTTATTCCATTCTTACACTACCCTTACCACTCTTTTATTCCATCCTTACACTAACCTTACCACTCTTTTATTCCATCCTTACACTAACCTTACCACACTCTTATTCCATCCTTACACTAACCTTACCACTCTCTTATTCCATCCTTACACTAACCTTACCACTCTTTTATTCCACCCTTACACTACCCTTACCCCACTTACTCTACCCTTACACAATCCTTGGCCCACTATTATACGTTTTCACCTCATTTGAAGAACGAAAGCTAAGAATATTGAGATTGAATTGAAGTATTCTTTGAAAATGGCAAGAACGAATGTCAAAACGAAAGCGATAATAATTTGTGTCTGTCAAGAGCAGTTGAGGAAGAAAGGATACCGGATGGAGAGTAAGAGACGGAGGGGGTAAAATATAATTGCTGGCAAAGGCAGGAGGTCGAATAATTAAACAAACTCTCTGTCTCCCACTCAACAAATACTGAGTAATTCAAACGAGCCCCTTCCCAATGTTCGCTTTACAAGGCGAGAAACAAACTTTACAGGAGTGATTAAATGTATATTCACGCAGAGAGAGTGAGCCATGATTGGCGCAGTGGGGTGAAAAAAATGGGGAAGCTAGAAGGCATCCATCTTGGTTTGGAAATAAATACGGTACTTACTTTGTATTTAATATATTTTGGGACTCGCATCGATGGTCACGTGGACTGAGGAGTCGGTGTTTGAAATCCTGGCGTAGGACTACAGAGGATGGGTGTTAGTTAAATTATTTCACACGCGACGTATTTCCGTGGAGGGAGAGTGGAAAACCGATAGATAACAATATACACGTGGACATATGGACATGTCGGATAATACGAAATGTTTCATAACCGAAGGTCGGATAGTCGGGAATCTACTATAATTGAAAGAACGAAAAGTTATTTTAAATGTGGTTAATTATTTCCACAACGGTGACCTGGCGGTCTAGGGTTAAGGTGTCGGACTTCTGTGCTGGGGCTCCGGGGTTCAATCCTTGGTCCTGGCACAGATCTATCTGATTACCAAACCCTTCCTTCACCTCTGACAAGACGTGTATTAATCACAGCTTGTGAATGTGGGGAATGCCAGGCCTCCACCGTGGTTCGGATCCCACGTTAAACTGTAGGTCCTCCATTTCATCTCACAATCACCCTACCATTACACATAAGTGCGTACAACCCGAACGGGTAGTAAGACGCGGTGCTAATAATAATAACAATAATAATAATATATTATATACTAAACGTGACAGCAACGAATCACGTGACCTACTTGAAAGTAAAATCAGTAACTTTTATATCTGTCAGATATGTTTTTCCCTGCAAAAATGGCATTTTATTGTGGTCAGCATCCACCCGGTATTGAACCAGGCTCCCCTAGACTCACGGTCCCTCCACTCCAACCAAAGAGCCACGTTAATTTGTCCAGAGGAACCTGTCAATCGAGTGAGGCACGAAGTTGATGAAGTTACGAGATAAGAGGGCTCTTCACGTATTTCCCTTGTGAGGACTTGAACTCTTTGTTATTAAGAGCGCTCTTATCATAGATTGCGTGAGAGAGAGAGAGAGAGAGAGAGAGAGAGAGAGAGAGTGAGGTGTGCTTGGAATAAAAGCTCGGCTATAAAAGTCTGAGATCAATTCAACACGAAATGTAGCAGACGCTATTTCCTTTCATGGGCATGTTGTGGAAATTATTATTATTATTATTATTATTATTATTATTATTGTTATTATTATTAGCACCGCGTCTTACTACCCGTTCGGGTTACACGCACTTACGCTAATGTGTAATGGTAGGGTGATTGTGAGATGAAATGGAGGACCTACAGTTTAACGTGGGATCCGAACCACGGTGGAGGCCTGGCATTCCACACATTCACAAGTTGTGATTAATACACGTCTTGTCAGAGGTGAAGGAAGGGTTTGCAATCAGATAAATCTGTGCCGGGACCGAGAATTGAACCCCGAACCCCGTAAATAATATAAATACCTGTAAAATAATAATAATAATAATAATGTAACATGTTGGCAATGTTTTAAAAGTTTCTTCTTACGAAAATCATACCGTAACCATTATTGCAGTGGACAAAAATTAATTATTTTTTAGCACCACGTCTTACTACCCATTCGGGCAATACGCTCACCTCTCACAGCTTGTTGTACTGTAGATTTACTTTAGGGTACAGGACGAGGAGGGGTAAGTTGAATGAGATTCACCCCAGTGTGCGTGGAAGGGGGATAGTAAAGTAACAGTGAGTGTAGTACAATTCCAGGGTAAGATCACCTTTAGTTGACCCGACTGGGAATACAACATTACCCCCACCTCCCCTCTTCACAAACACCCCCTTACCATCCTCCCACCCCCCACGTCTATGTGTTTTGAACCCACCTGATCATCACTTCGGGTGGATGAAAACACGAGTTAAGATTCGTATTTTTACAGTTTTTTGTAAGAAAAACATACTTTCTGGCCAAAATAATTTAAAACATTTAGTTTGATTCTCTACAAATATTTTTTTTTTAAATATTCGTCATGGGCTTTGCTCACTTGGAAAAATACTTTTTATTTTAATTTCAAAATTGTTGTAGAACTCTACGATAACACTACAAAAAACAGAAATTAATTTTATTAAGAAAATTAAACTAAACTGCTGATGTAACATTTAATTTAGTTTTGTAATAAAAAAGGGTTATCTGTCTTATTAAATTGTAAAAAAAAGTATATATCTTAAATCGCCTTCTCTTCCATTCCACCTTAAGATGGGAATGTAGGGGAAACGGGAAAAGAAGTGTTTTTGCAGTTTTTATATAAAAACCTTTTATTTTTGGGTAAAAAAAAAATCAAATATTTCTCCAGTACAAACAGAAGAATTTAATTTTCTTCACATGTTGATAACAACATTTGTTGAATATCTGTCAAGTGTGTCCTGGAATTTAATGAATGCCACGGTGGTCATGACAGATATTCAACAACTGTTGATATCACCTTGTGAATAAAATTAAATTATTAAACTTGTACTGGAAAAATATTTTGTTTATTTTGATCAAAAATGTTTTGATATAAAAAGTGCATTTCTTGCTTTCTCTACATCCCCAACTTATGATCAATGAGCCACGACCTTTCAGTTAGGAACCCGCCTCGGTGGCGTAGTTGGCTAACGCGCTTGTCTTGTTGAGCTCGACTGCTGAGGACGGGGAGATCGAGGTTCTAATCTCGGTCGGGTGAACTGGGAGTGTTTTTTTCTAAATGGTTTTCCACTCTCCCTCCACGCAAATACGGGTTAACTTCCTCTAATTCAACCTTCCCAATTCCTAATCCATTAGTGTAATTAGTACTTAAAGCTTATAACCCGAACGGATAGTAAGACGCGGTGCTAAATATTATTACTTTCAGTTAGGAGTCGGACGCTTTTAAGTGTCAAGAGGAATGTTTCTTGTGAAACTCAAGTTGTGGTGAGAATACTAAGACATACACACAACGGGGGAGAAGTAATTTGGTTCAGATATACAAACACACATTCACTAAGTCCTTACTGCAGCAACAAAGGACCTCGCGGAAGAAATCATGTTTCATAGCTTTTTATCAGCGAGCAATCCTAGGGGTGTAGTCGGTTAAATCTAGCGAGCAAAATGGTTTAAAACAGTTTGACCTTTGACCCACACGCAAGCTCACGCGCACCCGGATTGAGCCTGAAGATGGCGGAGTAGGGTAGGCTACATGGGGGGCGTGTCCTAGAGGAAATATAGTGGAAGAGGGTAGGGGGGGTTGTTCCTGATGTGGGGGAGGAGTTAGGCAACCCGCAGAGATCAATATAAAGTTGGCGGGGGCCGTTTTCAAGGCCTGGGGGTAGGCTTCTCTGCCATACACACCGCGGACTCTGACCTGACAACTTGTGTAGGTGGACGCGTGGTCTAACGTGCTACCCTCGCAGTAGACTAGACGGCCGATGACGGTTAGGCTGAGGTTCTAATCTCGGTCGGGTGCACTGAGGCTGATTTTAACAACATTGTTTTCCACTCTCCTACAAAGCAAATGTGGGTACACTTCCTCTAATTATAACCTTGCTAATACATAAAAACAATTAGCTTAATTAGTACATAAGTGTATAGCCCGAACGGGTAGTAAGGCGTGGTGCTAAAAAAAAGTTTCTCATCAAATGCTAAAATTACCATGACAAATTTTCAAGAACTATTGAGATTATTTATATACAAAAAAGGCCGCTCTTTATTTTTACCGGAGAAAAATTTATTCTTGTTTTTGACTTATTTTTTCATTGAAAACTGCAAAAATACAGATGTTTTCTCGCATTCCCTTCCATCCCACCCTTCGGTGTTGGAAGTGGTCAAAAAAAGATTGTCTTCACTTTCACTTGACACAATGTGATAGTTTGTGTGATACAGAGTGACAAAATGTCGGTTTCATCTTAATTATAGCTTATTAATTAGGTAAGAGATTCTTATCATTTCATTTGGAGCTCTATAATTATATTTGCGATTTAATTTATAAATCCGACACCTTATCTCAGTCTGTAGCGTGTCTGTCCACGGAGCTAAGGGTCCCGGGGTTCGATTCTCGGCATGTCCGGGGACTGGATGTTGCATCTTTCCTAGTATTAAGTTAGATTATAAGACATATAAAGCTACGACAGGCCTAGTAAGCCAGTAGTGGAGAGTATATGGCTTGAATAAAAAACTGACCACAGGCTGGGAACAGTGATGGGTGTAAAGTAAATATACTGTGTATAAGATTGATTTAATTTACTGACAGATTGGTTTTAACTCTACAGGGTGTTCAGAAACTCACTGCCCAAACTGCACATATAGTTTCTTTGATCCAAAAGCAATACAAAATCTCTGTACACTTACATTAGGAAAACTATGCTAATACCATTAAATTGTGTTCAAAGTTTCACCGTACAGCACCGGGAGAGCAAAGCTGTTCAAGCATGCGTGTACCACAAGTTGCATAGGAGTTAGGCGTGTGGCATGTCACATGTAATAATGCCAAAACCTTTCTGTGATGTAGGACCGTTAATGATGACCCTCAGAACGTGTTCCCATTTTTAAATGGACTGGTGTGTTGTTTACAATTAATTATGGTATTTTCTGCTGCCGTGCTCCAAGATGCTGAGGTGTGCAGTGCCACGAGCCTAGCACCTATGCAACCTGTTGTACACGCATGCTTGCACAGATTTGCTCTACGGTGCTGTGCGCCGAAGATTTGAACACAATTTAATGGTAATAGCGTAGTTTTCCGGATGCAATTGTGTTGGGATTTTGTGTTATTTTTGGTTCAAACAAGCTATATGTGCAGCAAACACTCTGTGTATTTAAAATGTTTCAATAGATTAAATTATAATAAATGGTATGTACGATTTGTCTGTCTACCTGAAAACCATTAGGTAAAGTGAGGTGGAAGTAAACACAACTAAGTTAAGTAAGTTTGCAGTTTTTATATCAAATAATCATTTTGGGTGAAAATAAATAAAATATTTATTCAGTGGATCCATTTAATTTAACTTTCTACAATTGGTAATCTCAAAAGTTATTTAGCTTGAGCATAATAACTGTTGAACATAAACTTTTTAAATGAATATATATATACATATATAATATATATATATATTCTGCTTGAACTTCACAATTTCCCCCTCATTTTAAGCTTAGCTTTCAAAACTACGGGCTGGATCACGTTGAATCCCAAAATTTATCCTACCAAGGATAATTGTGCTAGGTATTCCCTCACCATTACTAAGGGTCATTAGTTTTTGAAACTCAATTACATCAATTTCAGTTCTAAAGAGCAGGATACGAGTGGCTTAGTGTCCAATATAATCAGGAGGTGTCAAGTACAGATGGCCCTGACATAATAAGTACCTGTAACTATCATACATTAAAAAAATAATCGTAAAGTGTGTCAACTCCTAAATCGTATAAGCTGGTGTTAGTCCTGTTATTAGATGTGCTGGATGTAAAGAGTGAGGGGAGGTGTAACACAAGGGGGTGGGGGGTTGACGTAACGCACGTGACCATACGTGTTCACTTGATGGTTGGAACTAGCCATCGTCAGAGGTTTGTTAGTTGGACAAATTGGTTAGGGTTAGTGAATAATGGAACACAGCAAATATATTCATGTAATATATATATTATTATATTATTATTATTATTATTATTATTATTATTATTATTATTAGCACCACGTCTTACTACCCGTTCGGGTTATACGCACTTACGCTAATGTGTAATAGTAGGATGATTGTGAGATGAAATGGAGGACCTACAGTTTAACGTGGGATCCGAACCATGGTGGAGGCCTGGCATTCCACACATGCACAAGATGTCTTGTCAGAGGTGAAGGAAGGGTTTGGTAATCAGATAAATCTGTGGCGGGACCAAGGATTGAACCCCGGACCCCCAACACAGACGTCTGACACCTTACCCCTGACCACCAGGTCACCTACAGCTCATGTAATATAAATATATAGATTAATATACATACATATTTATATTTTTCGTTTATTTAGAGTATTTAAAGTACACTTTCTGAAGCTATGCTTGTTGCCGATATTCAACAATTACTGTTGCTATCACCATGTGAAGAAAATTAAAATAAACTTTGTTACTGGAACAAGATTTGCCAAAAGAACGTTTTGCTATAAAAACTGTAAAAACCTTTACCTCGCGTCCCTTACAGCCCCACCTTAAGTTTACAACTATTTGAGGAAATCAATTGTTTTAATATATATTTGAAGTTTAAAATATCTCTAGCCATAACTCATTTTTAAAATACTTTGAAATTATCAAATACTTGAAAATATATCTTCTCTTACTTTGAAACCTGTTCACGGACCACGACTGATCAAGGAGGGGTGGAAAAGGGGAAGAAATTGAGTTAACGAGCGAGCGAGCCATCGAGGACATCATATAGGGGAGCCCGGGGTGAGCAAGGGTCGACCGGGGTTAATTCGGTTACGTGTCTCGCATGAAGTGTGCGAACGTTCTAAAGGATCCTTTGACACGAGGATACGCGTTCCCTACTCGTTACGAACCTTGGAAATGTGGAGACGTAATTGTTTGAGAATTTGTCCTGAACCAAATGCAAGTTTATCTACATCAAATCCTAGGGGTAGTGTTTATACAGAGGGGCTTCAAATCTTGTACAGGTCTTCCAAAATGTAGTTAAATTTTTGTCCGTGATTAAAACGTTGGAAATAATATATATATATATATATAATTTAAATTCTAGTATTCATATGTTTATAGTAAACTATCAAACATATCTGATTTTGATTGAAATGAATGCACTTTTTACTCAAACCCCCAATGAGGATGTAAACCAATATAATTCCAGAGCTGTTTTTCAACAAGATACCTCCAAAGAAAGGTTCGCACCGATTTTAAAGTTGCTCCGACATTTTGATTTTTTTCCAGGGTTAAACATTATTTTATTTTAACCTTTAGGAATTTTACCGTCTGTTACAGGCTAGAAGCTATAAGTTTGCCAAATTTCAAGTTTCTATCTCATCTGAAAGTGGGTGAATATTAGGTAATGTCAGTGAGTGAGTCAGCCATGTGGCTTTATAGCAGTATAATATGCAATCATCCATGTATTGTAAGGTTGTTGATTTTTAGCACCTCATGTTATTACACTTTTGGGCTATTCGCATATTATTTACGCTAATAGGATATAAATTAGGAAGGTAGAATTTGAGTGGTAATTTTATCAAATTTTCGTGAAAATAAAATACAGTGGAAAATAATTAAGAAAAACCACCGAAACAAACTTATCTAAATATTTCTAGATAAGCTTATAGACATTCATATTTCTACGAATCAATTTATTGGTAGCACAAAGAAATATAAAATCTTACAGTTTATTTATTTAAAAGAAAGGGCTTTGTTCTAGCCTCTATTATATTATAAATACTAGGTTAAAATATTTTAAAAATCGTCCTAGAACTCGTATTAAAACTTTTCAAAACTTGCTCCAATTATTATTTTTGAACTTAAATGGATATTTGAGAAACATTGCATTGAGGATTTGTTTTTCTGAAAAAATAAAAAAAATATATCCAAAATGTTATTATTTTTGCACAACGTAGTAAACTTTTCCTTGTTGCAACATAATTTTTCTGGCCACCCTTCAAAAATGTGGTCATAACAATGGATAAATCATACTAATTAACCTATCAAGTAGGTTAGTTTTCTGATAAAATATGTTGTTTGAAGTAGTTTGCACATTAGAGAGAAAGAAAAAAATTCAAACTAAAAGATTTTTTTTTAAAGTGTATATTTACCAACGTTAGAAATTATATTTCAATAAAGAATCCGATGTAAAAATGTTTGTCCACGAGTTTTCAGGATACAAGAAAGAAGCTTTGGGTTCATTATGGTCAGTATGTCCCAGGTGCGTCTTACCCGGCTGTAGAATGGCTTTTAGTAAGCAGCTAGTGAGTATGATTTTATTACAACTAACGCCGTATAAAGGGAGGGAATCTCTAAACTTGCGAGAAATCTACAAAGTCAGTGACATTTGACTTTTTTTTTACTCTCTGGCTTTATATATATATTTTTTTTTGCGGTGGAAAGTGAAACTTTGCGTGCCTTAATATTTAAAGGGGTGGAATCATAAAGTTTTAACTATCCCAGATAGATGGTAATATATACACATTCTGCCTACAAGTGCAAGTTTTATTGCAACAGATTACTTAGCTGGGTACAGGGTTTATGTTAGGGTTTTACCTGAGTAGGCCATTTCTCAGATATAAGATAACGTTCCTTCTTTTATTAACTTTTATAATTCATGCTATAAAAACCAGTATCTAGGATTGTTTAGAGGCATATACATTTATTTGAAAAACGCGTTTGTTCAGCTTACACTAATTGGACAAATTTAATTTAGTTTAATTTAATATTACATGTACACGTGGTAATATAATTATGGTGATATAAAAATAGGCATTTTACAATAAAAATAGACCCTATACAATAAAGTCTGTGAAAATACTCATAGTTACTAGTTTTTTGAAAGTATTTTATAAAGGTCTAACAAGTCTTGTAGATTACAATGGGCAGGATATGCAGCACAAATGGGAGATTAAGAACTGTATTTCAAGGTACTGACAAGCCCAATGGGAAGACCTAAACGCAGATGGGAAGATAACATTAGAATGGACCTGAAATAGATATGGCGTAATGAGGTGGACTGGGTAGAACTATCTCAAGTATAAGGATAGGGTGTAATGAGGTGGACTGGATAGAACTAACTCTAGATAGAGATAGGGTGTAGTGAGGTGAACTTGGTAGAACTAGCTCAAGTTAAGAGAGATAGGGTGTAAAGAGGCGGACTGAATAGAACTAGCTCAAGATAAGGATAGGGTGTAATGAGGTGGACTGGATAGTACTAGCTCAAGATAAGGATAGGGTGTAATGAGGTGGACTGGATAGTACTAGCTCTAGATAGGGATAGGGTGTAATGAGGTGGACTGGATAGAACTATAAGATAGGGATAGATGGCGTACTTTTATAAGTGCGGCAGTGAACTTTTAAATTGCTAGTACCATAGAGTAAATAATAGATTAATATTACTATATAAATACTATCACAACTTGGTAGAAAAAATACAGCTTCCAAAATAAACATTTAAACAAATATTAAATTCCAATATAGTGTAGTGTCTGTTGCAAAAAAAATATGCAGTTTTAAGAACTAAAGCCTGCTGTAGATTGGTAACTATGTATCACACTCGGTGTATGTTACGAATGTGATAATATCCGTAGAGCAAAATGTTATGGGGATATTTAGTGCATGGGTAGTAAGAAGTGGTTAAAAATGTTATGGGGATATTTAGTGCATGGGTAGTAAGACGTGGTTAAAAATGTTATGGCCAAGGATGTATATTCAGGCCCTCGTAGCAACCCTAGCACAACCTCAGTAATTTGTCTGGTCTGGTCCTCCCTTACTGGTCCCGACACCCTGCTAACATGAAAAGACTGAGCTGATAAGAGTAATCAGGGACCTAACTAGGG
Organism: Timema cristinae; assembly: GCA_039000515.1. Classification (NCBI taxonomy): domain Eukaryota; kingdom Metazoa; phylum Arthropoda; class Insecta; order Phasmatodea; family Timematidae; genus Timema; species Timema cristinae. The sequence goes on along the minus strand of JBCFYV010001001.1, from coordinate 25,461,892 downwards.
TTGTTACTCACACCCCGACGTTTGTTTGGGAGAAGGGTGATTTAGTGATCACGTGACTCGCTCATTTACATCCCCTTCCTCAACCCCCTCCCTCTAGCTCTCGCTGAATACGAGGAGGCTTGACATTTACAATGTAAATCTCCAAATGACAAGATTGAGTGTCGAGATTTGCAAGGATATTAGAGAAACCTTTCAAAAATAAAGTTGACAACATCAAAAAACTAAACAAGACAAAAAATAAAATAAATTTGTTTCAACCACTTTATTCCAGGTACTTGTTTGAAAACAGTTATATAATTGATTTTCTATATATTTATTTATACTCTACAAATTTCATCTCATGACCGGTCTTACATTATTGAGAGTTATTTATGCTAATATTACTTTATATATCAGGGGTCCCCAAACTACAGCCCGCGGGCCAAATCCGGCCCACGGAATGTGTTTAGCCGGCCCACGGATGCCTTGAAAAGCATATAAAAAAAGACGAATACCGAAATGATGGTTCTCCTTAATACAATGTATAGAATCCTCGATAGCCGTGTTCCGGAGGGTACGGTCCGAGGTACGTTTCCGATTTGAGGAGGGAGGGGTAGTATGTTGGCTGCACAGCTTACAATTTAGATAGTGTGTATGTGTGTATGTATCGTGTCCAATCCGGCCCACCTAGAACTTTGAATATTATAATATGCCCTCTGCTTGTAAGTTTGGGGACCACTGCTTCATATTATAAGAGTTTGAGTAGTTGATGTTGAGAACTATTATTTAAATGTATTTTTAATAGCCTACTATTTTTGTTACAATTTTGTACGAGAATTTGATGATCAATTTAAAACCTATTAGACGCCCAGTAAATGATTCGTCCACCTGTTTATGAAAATATTCACAGATTTTAAATATTTAAGTTCTGATGGTATAGCGTTCCAAACCCTAGACGCTTGAAAGGTAAATAATTTATCAAAGTTTTTCGTCCAGTGTTTGGCTACTTGTAGATAAGCTCAATTTCGTGTTTTATATTTATGTATGAAATATATTTTGGGTCACTTCTGAAATAAGTCGGGCATTTCAAGTCTATAATTTTACAAAGCCGTGAACTAAAACTCAAAATAAAGTGGTTTTCCATACCGAGCCACTTTAAGTTTTTTTTTAATTAATTGGTAACATGATCATAATTTTTATGCTTAAAATAAATCTTAAACGGGAGTTTTGTATATATATATATATATATATTTTTCCGTTTTAAGTTTGTATTCATGCCAAGATGAATTTCTGAGGAGTAGTCAAGGTTTGACATGACCAATGATTCACAAATGGTTGATTTCACGTCATTTGGCAATTGTGTTTTTACATTCATTACTCGGTGACCTGGTGGTCTAGGGGTAAGCTGTCGGACTTCTGTGCTGAGGTCCGGGGTTCAATCTTCGGTCCCGGCACAGATTTATCTGATTGCCAAACCCTTCCTTCACCTCTGACAAGACATCTTGTGAATGTGGGAATGCCAGCCTCCACCGTGGTTCGGATTCCACGTTAAACTGTAGGTCCTTCATTTCATCTCACAATCACCCTACCATTACACATCAGCGTAAGTGCGTAAACCCGAACGGGTAGTAAGACGTGGTAATAATAATTAATAATAATAATACATCCATCACTGTTTCCATCCTATGGTCGGTTTTTTATTCAAGCCATATATTTTACACTACCGGTCTGCTAGGCCAGTTATAGCTTCATGTGCCTTATAATAAGCCTTAAGACTAGGACAGGCACAACATCCAGCCCCCGGCCCGTTAATTCATCACTGTGAAAGAGTAAATACAAATTTAAACAATGATAAACCTTTCGGCCATGCCGGGAATCGAACTCTGGACCCTTAGCCCAGTAGACAGACATGTTATAGTGTCTGATAATTTGGTAACATGTGTTTGAATTTATATATATCCTATAAACAATTAATGAAAACGATTAATGAAAATTAAATGAATGCATATAAAAATAAATTATACGGTACTACGCACTGAATTTCTCCCTTCATTGTTTGAAAATGGAGATATTTACTCAAAGCTCATAATATATGGGAAAATAAATAATATAAACTAGCAAACCCAAGCAAAAATTGCATAATGATTACGTTAAACATTTTTTGACTCCCGGATTTAAATTTTATGATTTTCTTTTTAAAGAATTAAAGTCTTCACTAATATATTTGGACAGATAAAAAAAGGATCGATATTAGCTTCACAAGGGTCAATACATCGTATTAAAAATGTTGATATCCGGTTAAATTATTCAACATTTTATTAAAGCTTGCACATTTATGCTTATACGCATTTTTATTAATTCTTCATTTATAAATTTAGACAAAAAAAAAGGTAGATATTGACTATTGAATCTAAAATGATGGAGATAGATCATTGTTGTACAAACATTTCCCCTAAGAGGTTAAAGATAAAAGAACATTCACTTTTTAAGAGTCTTACTTATCTACTTACTCTATGGAGTTAGAGAATTATTGCGTTAAAATTTAAGTAGTATATCTGTACAACTAAATAATACTATCACAAAATCGTATTAATATATTTGCAAATATCTCTGAAACTATTGGCATTATAAAGATATATTTCATATACATTTTATTTTTATTTTTAAGAGTACTACAATTTTGCAATGATAAGTTATTTAGTATCTTAAATATTTGCGGAGATAATGAAATTTCCGCTTCTGTAAAGTACCCTAAATGTAATTTTCATAGGAAAATATTAATTTTGTTTATAATCTTAATCAGAGCTTAGATAAGAATTTTAATCGAAATCCTTAGAGCCGATTTTGAGAAAATCTATTTTTTTCTCTTTTCGCCCTTTATTAAAACTACTCTTAATTTTAAGTTTAAACAGAAACACAGACAGACGGCATTTCAAAGACCACTTTTTAGGTTTCGGGGTGTCATAAAACGTTGATTGACATCCATCAGCATCTCAGATTAGATTTTTTTACGGTCGCAATATTTGACCTTTAGTGTTCGAAAAGTTAAAAAAAATATATATATATTTTACGTTTATCTTGAAAATTATTGGTTTTATAAAAATTTATTTTAAATGAAATATTTGTATTATTAATAAATCTACATATTTGCAATGATAAATAATTTAATATCTCAAAGAGTTTCGGAGATGACAAAAATGAGAATTTACCCATAATACCGGAACCTTACATTTATTTTTCGAAAAAACGAGAGTAGCCATTTTATTTATAATATCTATTAAGACTTAGAAAAGAAATTTAATCAAAATTGTTAGAGCTGATTTTGAAGAAATCAAGTTTTTCTCTTTTTGCCTTTCAGTAAACTTTATGGTTGGATATCCAATTCCAAAAACCCCTCTGGGCATCACTATAAAAACCCTATATACCATGTTTTAGCCAAATCGGTAAAATAGTTTAGACTCTAGTTGGAGGTACAGACAGACAGACAGACAGAAGTACATTTAAAAACAACTTATTCTGATCGTCGTGGGGAGGAGGGGGGAGTGTCACAAATCGTCGAAATTTCTCAAAATCTCAAGTCCGGACTTTTTTTTGACGATCACAATACTTTCTCTACTATAAGTTAGCGAGAAAATAAAAAGCAATTCCCAAGGTTTAAGTCAAATATCGGCCTCTCGAATAAAAAGTACCATTTGCTGAAATAGCTCATTATGTCGTTGTTTCAGATCAGAGGTGTCGGTAGACTTCAAACTTTCAGGAGGGGTGGAGGGTGTGTGTGTGTGTGTGATTGGAAGGGATGATTGTGTCGTGTGGGGATGATGGGGAGATAACATCGTACATATGGGGCTATTTTTATATCACGTGTCAGCGTTTTAGGGCCGTGAGGGCGTCATGTCAAAACATTTCAGTACGTTCTGACATTACCTATCTGGAGTTGTCGGAATAAATGTGTATACTTAGTGGAAATTAATGTGTATAAATCTGGATTTGCCCACCCCTCCCCCATTTTCCTTGGGTTGGTTGTACAGCACTGGCCAAATTATCTTTTGCTGTTGGCGACATCATTATTTGTAGCTTGAATGCTATTTATTAAGATAACAAATATTAATGCACATAAATACAAGAATTACTCGAATATTGATAGAAAAACCAAAAACAGGCAATGAATTAATAAATGGTACTGATTTGTAAATATATATTCATGTTTTTAAAATTACGTAGGCTTGGTAATTATTGTGATTTAAAGCTCATAAAATTCGTATGGTTTGGATAAAATTCTTTAATTACATAATAACACCATTATGTTGATAAAATTTTCCAGATTTTGGGAATGTCTTGAATGTTTCTGACTTCAAAAGTGATATCCAAATTATTTATTAATAACGTGAAAGCTAATATCTATACGAGTATATTTTACTGCTACAGGGATTGGATCGTCCCAAGATTTCTAAAAATATAATAATGAGCAGCCACAATATTATTTTGACACGATAAATTCACCTGACCCGGTGGACATGCGGACCAAGGTGACAGGAACGTAACCCAAACTAATCGTAAGACGCGGTGCTAATACAAAACAACAGGGAAGCACGACTATCTTTAAATTTTACAGTAAATTAATTTTTTAATGACATGCCCGCTTGAATAATGTTAATATCATATTTGTTCTCTCGTTTCAAACATAATTTCTGAGTCTTATTCTTTCTCTTCCTGAAACTGAGGGCTCAACATAAGGTGAGTTAAGGAGATATCAGCTTAAGATTTATATTCATGCTTCTCAGGAAAATTTCCCTGAAGCTATTAACGTTTAAAAAATGTAAAATTATTTTTTTATATAATTTGGAATAAAAAAAATTGACTCAATGAGCGTTGTGTGTATACAAACACTTTAGAGTTTAAATACAAGGAGGAAAATTAACAGTTCAGTGGAGAGGCTGACTTGAGGTGCAATCGCTTATATCTAACACGTTAGCAATATGATTAAACTCCTATAACTATGACAAGTTGGCAACATGTCTCATCTCCTAATGTTTTCATCCAATGACTTGAGATGCACGCACTTTAAATCGGACAATCTGCAACATAGTTAAACTCCTAATTTGTTATTGCTTTGTTTAAGAACAAACGACATGTAAAAAAAACATAAGGAGGATAACAAGGAAATGTCAGAAAACCTTCTAATAGCTGTAACTTCTCCTTTAACTAATTGAAGTTTCTCTAGGTGTACAAAGTGCCCCGTGTTGATAGAATGTTACTTGTAACTTGAGAAGGAAATACAGGGTTTGTTAACGAGTTGTTAATTCACACGTGAAACCAGACGTGTTGAACGCAGTGGGGTGTCTTCAAAAACACTGTTTAAATTAATTGCCTCAGTTGAGATTCTCAGACCTACATTGTTTGTTCCTCAAAAGGAAACTGAAATAGTTCTCATTGGTTAGAGGATTTTAAAATAAGTTATTAGCGTGATTCTTATAACTCCAATATCTAAAGGATTTTTCACTTGTAAATTACTCATCGTCTAAGCAACTGAGGTGAAGTTTTACCTAAACATATATTTAAATTATAAATAAAGGGTACAAGGCCGTAGGTAATCAAAAATTCAATGCTTCTAGGAGCTATCTGAAATTTATTTTCATGCCAATTAATGGCAGGGATTTAAGTGATGAAACTTTTATTAACCTTTAGAAACTTACATAGCGTTCTAACACAAAACCCTCCACCCCTCCACTTCAACCCTGACTACGGTCTTAAGAGGGTATCATATTTTAAATTAAAGAAGATGCATATCATGAATAGCTGAGATAACATCTGTAACAATTATATATGGTCTTATAAGGTTAGTACCTGCCTCGATGGCGTAGTTGGCTAACGCGCTTGTCGTGTTGAGCCCGATTGCTGAGGACGGGGAGGTCGAGGTTCAAATCTCGGTCAGGTGAACTGGGAGTGGTTTTTCCTAAATGGTTTTCCACTCTCCCTCCACGCAAATGCGGGTTCACTTCTTCTAATTCAACCTTCCCGATTCCTAAATCCATTAACGTAATTAGTACTTAAAGTGTATAACCCGAACGGGTAGTAAGACGCGGTGCTAAATATTATTATTATTATTATTATAAGGTTAGACAACTTATTATAGTCGGTGGTGTGTCTGTCTACCTAGCTATGGATCCCGGGTTCAATTCCTGGTATTACCAAAAAATGTGTCATTGATTGAATGAGGTCTTACCCCTTTCACAGTTATGAATTAACGCGATGGTGCTGAATTTTGTTTCTGTTCTAGAGCTAAGTTTATATGTCACGTGATGATAAGCTTAATCGGTTCATAAAATGCTCGTTAAATACCTCAAACAAATGAAAAAATAAACAAAAAGTCTTGAAAGATAAAAAAATGAGCGCCCGTGCTACGATGATTATTAAAGTTACCTAGCTACTTTTTTTTTAATTGAGAAGGAGGGGAGGGTTGGGTGAATGGTTCAGATTCATTCTTCAATAACCAGGACTGGTTCCGGTTCCTGGAGAGTGAGTTGAAGGTTCCTAGGTTCTTAATTATCGAAACTAATTAATCAAGCCTTAGTTGTTTGTTCGTTTGTTGGTTTATAAGTTTAATTTATTAATACACATCAAATATATATAATTATTAGTACATAAACATACCTAAAACATAGACACACACACAAACACCGGTCCCGTGGGACTTTTGAAAAACTCAAGTTTTATATATAATTTCTGTCTAAGGTGCCTTGGAATATAATGACAACTTTCTATCTTCATTTAAAAAGTTTGTCGTCTAATGCCGCTGTAATCATGACAAGATATTCAACAACTGTTGATATTACTATGTGAAGAAAATTTAAACTCTGTTGCTACCAGATAAATATTTGATTTGCATAAACTGAGAAAAGGTTTTGCTATAAAAACTGAAAAAAAAAAAATCCAACACTGGCCTTTTCTTGACTCCCCCACCTTAAAATATATCTCTTGACGTAATATAAAAGAAGCTAGTGCCATCTTGGGGCATCTTAGTAAACTAATCATGTCCCACCTCGATGGCTCGCATAAAATTATTTTTACAAGATGGGTTCTTAACTTTGAGCTGTAAAGAGAGAGCGACTGGTATACAACCCGGGACTTGTAAGAAGGGATGGTGTGGGGATAGGACGCCTGAGGGTCATCCTGGTCACGTGTCTGTTGTGAGCCGTGCAGGTGAGGGGAAGAAAGGATCGATAGAGGCAGGACCACCGTTATAACCTGGCCATCCCAGCGACAGTCAGAGAGACATCATCGTATTTACATAGCCAGGAGCATCGAAAAGGGATATGTATAGAAACGCCACCCTGAATGTTGACAAGTAGAACACCATCAATAACGCTAGCGGTGTTAGTGCCGAGAACTAAATGATTCAAAGTGCGACGTTACCCTTAGAACACAACGCTTTATTTTTTATATAGCGTAATGTTAGTTAATCAATTCTTATATCAAATTCAATCAAATGTATATAAAGTCATCATTTTATAAATAAACCACGTTATAAAATGTAAAATATAGCTAAACTCTTTCTTTAAATAAAAAGACAAAATGCCAACAAAACATGAATGGCGAATTTTACATATATGTCTAACTTCCTTTTCTATGGAATCCTCGCGACTTCCCCTGTAAAGTCATTTAAAGATGCTGCAGCAATCCACATGTAATAATGTCAAGCACTTTCTGTGACGTATGACCGTTAATGATGACCCTCAGAACGTATTCCCATTTCTAGATGGACTGTAGTGTTGTTTACTATTAATTGTGGTATGTTCTGCTGCCGTGCTCCAAGATGTCGAGAGGTGTGTAGTGTTATGCGCCTAACTCCTATGTGACCTGTTGTACACGCATGCTTGGACAGCTTTGCTCTCCCGGCGCTGGACGCTGAAACTTTGAACACAATTTAATGGTATTAAATTAGTTTACAGGATGCAAATTTATAGGGATGGTGTATTACTGTTGGTTCAATCAAGTTATGTGATAAGTTTGGGCTGTGAGTTTCCGAACACCCTGTATATGTATATTAGTGGTGAGCCTATACCGTAACTCGATACCCTGGAAACGACACCTATCGTTTCTCCTTTCTCCACTACTTCTCGAAATCATTAAGGTCTATTAAATTTAGTATCAGGCCTAGTAGTATTAAATTTAGTATCAGGTTTAGTAGTATTACATTTAGTATCAGGCCTAGTAGTATTACATTTAGTATCAGACCTAGTTGTGTTAAATTTAGTATCAGGCCTAGTTGAATTACATTTAGTATCAGGCCTAGTAGTATTACATTTAGTATCAGGCCTAGTAGTATTACATTTAGTATCAGACCTAGTAGTATTACATTTAGTATCAGGCCTAGTAGTATTAAATTTAGTATCAGACCTAGTTGTGTTAAATTTAGTCTCAGGCCTAGTTGTATTACATTTAGTATCAGGCCTAGTAGTATTACATTTAGTATCAGGCCTAGTAGTATTACAATTAGTATCAGACCTAGTAGTATTACATTTAGTATCAGGCCTAGTAGTATTACATTTAGTATCAGGCCTAGTAGTATTACATTTAGTATCAGACCTAGTGTGTTTAAATTTAGTATCAGACCTAGTTGTGTTAAATTTAGTATCAGGCCTAGTTGTATTACATTTAGTATCATGCTTAGTAGTATTACATTTAGTATCAGGCCTAGAGTATAACATTTAGTATCAGGCCTAGTAGTATTACATTTAGTATCTGACCTAGTAGTATTACATTTAGTTATAATGACTAGTAGTATTACATTTAGTATCAGGCCTAGTAGTATTAAATTTAGTATCAGGCCTAGTAGTATTACATTTAGTATCAGGCCTAGTAGTATTAAATTTAGTATCAGACCTAGTAGTATTACATTTAGTATCAGGCCTAGTTAAGATATATAACATTTAGTATCAGCGGCCATTAGTATATACATTATAATTAGTACAGGCCTAGTTGTATTACATTTAGTATCAGGCTTAGTATTATTACATTTAGTATCAGACCTAGTATTACATTTAGTATCAGGCCTAGTAGTATTATCATTTAGTATCAGCCTAGTAGTATTAACATTTAGTATCAGGCCTAGTAGTATTAAATTTAGTATCAGCCTAGTAGATGTGTAATTTAGTATCAGACCTAGTTGTGTTAAATTTAGTATCAGGCTCTAGTAATATTACATTTTAGTATCAGGCCTATTGTATAATTTACGTTAGTATTCAACTTATAGTTGTATTACATTTAGTATCAGGCCTAGTAGTATTACATTAGTATCAGCAAATCATGTAAGCAATTTTACATTTAGTATCAGACCTAGTGTATTAAAATTTAGTATCAGACCTAGTAGTATTACATTTAGTATCAGCCTAGTAGTATTAAAATTTAGTATCAGGCTTAGTAGTATTACCATTTAATTATCAGGCCTAGTTGATTATTAACCATTTTATTACTCAGACCTTAGTTGTGTTATAATTTAGTATCAGGCCTAGTAGTATTACAATTTAGTATCATAACATAGTATTATTTAACATTTATATATCAGGCCTAGTAGTATTATAATTTAGTATCAGCCTAGTTAGTATTAAATTTAGTATCAGGCTAGTGTATTACAATTTAGTATCAGGCCTAGTAGTATTACATTTAGTATCAGACCTAGTTGTGTTAAATATTTAGTATGTACAGACTAGTAGTAATTACATTTAATGTATCATAGTTTCATTATTAGCTGAGTATTAAATTTAGTATAGGCCTTAGTAGATTACATTTAGTATCAGGCCTAGTAGTATTACATTTGTATCAGACCTAGTTGTGTTAATTTAGTATCAGACCTAGTAGTAATTAATATTAGTATCAGCCTAGTAGTATTAAATTTAGTATCAGACCTAGTGTATATTAACATTTAGTATCAGACCTAGTTTTGTTTAAATTTAGTATCAGGCCTAGTAGTATTCATATACAGTTAGTATATACATTAAGTAGACTATTAACATTTAGTATCAGGCCTAGTTGTATTATATACTATTACATTAAGTATCAGGCCTAGTTGTGTTAATTTAGTATCAGGCCTAGTAGTATTAAATTTAGTATCAGGACCTAGTTAGTGATTAAATTTAGTTCTAGGCCTAGTTGTATTAATTTAGTATCAGGCCTAGTAGTATTACATTTAGTATCAGGCCTAGTAGTTTAAATTAGTATCAGGACCTAGTAGATACTTGTATCAGCCTAGTAGTATTACATTTAGTATCAGGCCTAGATTACATTAGTATCAACTATTGTTAATTAGTATCAGACCTAGTTGTGTTAAATTTAGTATCAGGCCTAGTTGTATTACATTTAGTATCAGCTTAGTAGTATTACATTTAGTATCAGGCCTAGCAGTATAACATTTAGTATCTGGCCTAGTAGTATTACATTTAGTATCTGACCTAGTAGTATTACATTAGTATAAGGATTAGTAGTATTACATTTAGTATCAGGCCTAGTAGTAATTAAATTTAGTATCAGCCTAGTAGTATTACATTTAGTATCAGGCCTAGTAGTATTAAATTTAGTTTCAGACCAAGTAGTATTACATTTAGTATCAGCCTAGTAATATTAAATTTAGTATCAGGCCTAGTAGTATTACATTTAGTATCAGGCCTAGTTGTATTACATTTAGTATCAGGCTTAGTAGTATTACATTTAGTATCAACATAGTAGTATTACATTTAGTATCAGGCCTAGTAGTATTATATTTAGTATCAGGCCTAGTAGTATTAAATTTAGTATCAGGCTTAGTGGTATTACATTTAGTATCAGGCCTAGTAGTATTACATTTAGTATCAGACCTAGTTGTGTTAAATTTAGTATCAGACCTAGTAGTATTACATTTAGTATCAGGCCTAGTAGTATTAAATTTAGTATTAGGCCTAGTAGTATTACATTTAGTATCAGGCCTAGTAGTATTACATTTGTATCAGACCTAGTTGTGTTACATTTAGTATCAGGCCTAGTAGTATTACATTTAGTATCAGGCCTAGTAGTATTAAATTTAGTATCAGGCCTAGTAGTATTACATTTAGTATCAGACCTAGTTGTGTTAAATTTAGTATCAGGCCTAGTAGTATTACATTTAGTATCAGGCTTAGTAGTATTACATTTAGTATCAGGCCTAGTAGTATTAAATTTAGTATCAGGCCTAGTAGTATTACATTTAGTATCAGGCCTAGTAGTATTAAATTTAGTATCAGGCCTAGTAGTATTACATTTAGTATCAGGCCTAGTAGTATTAAATTTAGTATCAGGCCTAGTAGTATTACATTTAGTATCAGACCTAGTTGTGTTAAATTTAGTATCAGGCCTAGTAGTATTACATTTAGTATCAGGCTTAGTAGTATTACATTTATTATCAGACCTAGTTGTGTTAAATTTAGTATCAGGCCTAGTTGTATTACATTTAGTATCAGGCTTAGTAGTATTACATTTAGTATCAGACCAAGTAGTATTACATTTAGTATCAGGCCTAGTAGTATTACATTTAGTATCAGGCTTAGTAGTATTTCATTTAGTATCAGGCCTAGTAGTATTACATTTAGTATCAGGCCTAGTAGTATTACATTTAGTATCAGGCTTAGTAGTATTTCATTTAGTATCAGGCCTAGTAGTATTACATTTAGTATCAGACCTAGTTGTGTTAAATATAGTATCAGGCCTAGTTGTATTACATTTAGTATCAGGATTAGTAGTATTACATTTAGTATCAGGCCTATTAGTATTACATTTAGTATCAGACCTAGTAGTATTACATTTAGTATCAGGCCTAGTAGTATTTACATTTAGTATCAGGCTTAGTAGTATTTCATTTAGTATCAGGCCTAGTATTATTAAATTTAGTATCAGGCTTAGTAGTATTACATTTAGTATCAGGCCTAGTATTATTACATTTAGTATCAGGCTTGGTAGTATTACATTTAGTATCAGGCCTAGTAGTATTACATTTAGTATCAGACCTAGTTTGTGTTAAATTTAGTATCAGGCCTAGTTGTATTACATTTAGTATCAGGCTTAGTAGTATTACTTTTAGTATCAGACCTAGTAGTATTACATTTAGTATCAAGCCTAGTAGTATTTCATTTAGTATCAGGCCTAGTAGTATTAAATTTAGTATCAGGCTTAGTAGTATTACATTTAGTATCAGGCCTAGTATTATTACATTTAGTGTCAGCCTAGTAGTATTAAATTTATTATCAGACCAAGTAGTATTACATTTAGTATCAGGCCTAGTAGTATTACATTTAGTATCAGGCCTAGTAGCATTACATTTAGTATCAGACCTAGTAGTATTACATTTAGTATCAGGCCTAGTAGTATTATATTTAGTATCAGGCCTATTAGTATTACATTTAGTATCAGGCCTAGTAGAATTACATTTAGTATCAGGCTTAGTAGTATTACATTTAGTATCAGGCCTAGTTGTGTTAAATTTAGTATCAGACCTAGTAGTATTACATTTAGTATCAGGCCTAGTAGTATTACATTTAGTATCAGGCCTAGTAGTATTACATTTAGTATCAGGCTTAGTAGTATTACATTTAGTATCAGACCTAGTAGTATTACATTAAGTATCAGGCCTAGTAGTATTACATTTAGTATCAGGCCTAGTAGTATTACATTTAGTATCAGGCCTAGTATTATTACATTTAGTATCAGGCTTAGTAGTATTACATTTAGTATCAGGCCTAGTTGTGTTAAATTTAGTATCAGACCTAGTAGTATTACATTTAGTATCAGGCCTAGTAGTATTACATTTAGTATCAGGCCTAGTAGTATTACATTTAGTATCAGGCTTAGTAGTATTACATTTAGTATCAGACCTAGTAGTATTACATTAAGTATCAGGCCTAGTAGTATTACATTTAGTATCAGGCCTAGTAGTATTACATTTAGTATCAGGCCTAGTAGTATTACATTTAGTATCAGGCTTAGTAGTATTACATTTAGTATCAGGCCTAGTTGTGTTAAATTTAGTATCAGACCTAGTAGTATTACATTTAGTATCAGGCCTAGTAGTATTACATTTAGTATCAGGCCTTGTAGTATTACATTTAGTATCAGGCTTAGTAGTATTACTTTTAGTATCAGACCTAGTAGTATTACATTTAGTATCAGGCCTAGTAGTATTACATTTAGTATCAGGCTTAGTAGTATTACATTTAGTATCAGGCCTAGTTGTGTTAAATTTAGTATCAGACCTAGTAGTATTACATTTAGTATCAGGCCTAGTAGTATTACATTTAGTATCAGGCCTAGTAGTATTACATTTAGTATCAGGCTTAGTAGTATTACATTTAGTATCAGACCTAGTAGTATTACATTAAGTATCAGGCCTAGTAGTATTACATTTAGTATCAGGCCTAGTAGTATTACATTTAGTATCAGGCCTAGTAGTATTACATTTAGTATCAGGCTTAGTAGTATTACATTTAGTATCAGGCCTAGTTGTGTTAAATTTAGTATCAGACCTAGTATTATTACATTTAGTATCAGGCCTAGTAGTATTACATTTAGTATCAGGCCTAGTGGTATTACATTTAGTATCAGGCCTAGTGGTATTACATTTAGTATCAGGCCTAGTAGTATTACATTTAGTATCAGGCCTAGTAGTATTACATTTAGTATCAGGCCTAGTAGTATTACATTTACTATCAGGCCTAGTAGTATTACATTTAGGATCAGACTTTTGTATGAAATGATAAACGTTTGACATAATTTAAGCTAATATTTGTATTCAACTAAAAATTACATTTCTATTGTTTGTGTAAATAGTGTGCGATTATTATTATTTTTAATATGTTTATTTTCTTGACAAAAATCAACCTACAACCTGACAAATATCTATAATATTCTATATGTAATTAAATATGTTAATGTGTCTATAAATAAATAACATTCATGATCGTTTATTACTTAATAGGTAATTACATTTATTATTGTAGGCCTACTACTAATTGTAAAGGATTTTTTTTGTATGGTTGCATCTTGATATAATTTGTTTAAATAGTCTAATTGACTAATTTATATGTTTACAAAATAAGGATTAATTCAATCTCACGTTGAATTGTATCGAATATGGTATCGAATATCTATGAGATGAATTGATATTATCGATCAAGGTATCGGAATCAAGAAAGGTAGGTAGAGAGAGGCCCATTACTAATATAAACTAAAATATATGCAAAATACATTAGTGGTATCAGCCCTAGCCAAACTTAACTGAATCAAACTCTCAGGAAAGCCGTCTCAAGTTTTTATTGGCTCATGCTATATAAAGTTCCGTCCTCCCGAAGGTGTCGTTTCTTCCTTTGTTAAGTTCTTGCCAACTCATTAAGACTCCCACACTCTTGTAGAAAGAGAGATAAGAAGAAGATAAAAAGAGGAAGACGTGCCTAGCCACTTTGGACGCATCAGGCCAACGAGGAAACCTCCCAGATAAAAGTTCTTCAAAGCAGCTTCCGAGTGTAATTGCGGTGAATCACTGTTCGACCATTTATTGGATTCGTTGCTAGTACACGGGGGTTGGTCGAGAACTGTTAAACGAGAACTTGAATTTATCGAGAAGAGCAAGTCGTTTAGTGAGGTAAAAAATAAAAAATAAATCAAACACCTCTAGCCTTTCAACAAATTAAAATTTGTATGAGTATAAGATAGATTAAAGAAAATATATTATACCGGGTGAGGAATTTAAATTTGAGGCACCAGAATATACTGAAAATGAAGCATTTTAGAAAAAAATGTTTCGAACAAATGTTGTTTTTTTGTTTTGAGGAGGAAAGAAAATGCATTTTTTTTTAAATTTGGTGGACAGATTTAAGCTTATTTCAAGGTCAACTTTTTTTTTTTTTGCAAATAAAACCTTTAATTTTGTTAACGGTATTTCATTCTAGACAATAACACAAATCATTATTTCTAATTTTTTTTATTTGATATAAATTTTTGAATATATTTTAACTTGTCTTTTCTTATAAACATTTTTTATTCAAAAACTTTTTATTGCAATATATTATTCTGTTTTGCATTAAATGCAATATTATTTATAAAATTACTTTAATAAATGTTCACTATTAAGAGTAAATTTGATGAAGAAAGCTCATCTAGGGAAAGAGGAAAAAATGTCTACCATAGAAGACAGAAGAAAGGAAGAAGATGTCACCTTTGTGCATTGGATTATTCCCAATTTTGTTCCTCACTCCTAGGTGGGCTTTCTTCATTAAATTTACTCTTAGTAGTTTAGTTTTCCCTTTTCTTTAGTTTTATAAATACCCTTTATTATATAATTATTTAGCCACTGGGCCACCTCATTTTTAAACATTTTAATAAATGTTCATAACTATGACCACTAACATCAACACACTTTTAATTTAATAAACATTTCTTAAATATAAATTGTTATGAGAAAATACAAGCTAAGATATCTACAAAAATTGATGTCAAATAAAATAATGTTTCAGAAAAAAGTATGTTTTTTTTAGAATGAAATGCCTTTTTTTGGTATAGAATAAAATGCCATTACAACTATGATGTTTTCATTTAAAAAACAAAATTGAAATCGAAATAACCCTGAAGATTCTACCAAACCAAGAATAGCTAGGGCTGCTCTCTTTCCCCCTTTCAACAACAACAAACTTTTGTTTGCAACAATTTTTCCTAAAATGCTTCGTTTATGGTATATTCTGGAGTCTAAACTTATATACGCCACTCAATATATTATTTTAATCACATTATTGGATTGTATTTACTTACTCCACATTAGACAGTGAAGTTATTTACCAATTGATTACCCATAATTAATCATATTAACTTTGAACTATTTAAATTTGTTCACTAATTTAACTTTTTTTTTACATCAATTCCTGTTTCCAGCTTGGATCCATTTATTTTCCACTACCTGCCTGCTAGGCCTGTCGTAGCGTCATTTGCCTTATAATCTAGCTTTAAAACTAAGACAGTCACAACATTTAGTCCCCGACCGTTAATTTATCACTGTGAACAGGTAATCTCCCACATTACCAATGACAAATTTTCGACCATGTCACGAACCGAACCCGGAACCCTTAGCTTAGTAGACAAACACGCTACCAAATGAACTAAGTTATCGGATAGTGTTTAAAACCCAAAATATTTAATCCTAATTCCAAAATTCCAATCATTTTTACATTTTAATTGAAATATTATATCGATATCCATTTTATTAATAGATTCGTTAACTTGTTGAATTTATATTCAATTTATTAAATTAGCCTTACTTCATAAATAATATCAAACCATATAGTTGCATATTATTATCTTGTATGTCTAATACGTAGCAAGTAATTATTGCAATTTAATAGGTTGACAAACATATATTTATTGTAATCATTTTTTATACAGATAAATTCTTATCTCTTTAAAACAAAATATGTTTCAATAAAAGAAATCTCTCAGAAAGGTTAGTGAAATACAATAGAAAGTGTCTCACTGTATAGCTTCTCATTTGCTATTAGAAAAACCTGTTTCGACGGATGCATGGTCTAAGGTGTCACTATCGTGTTAGACTAGACTGCCGAACACATGGAGATCAAAGTTCAAATCCCGGTTGGGTGTATTGAGCGTGTTTAAAAAAATGTTTTACACTCTCCCTCCACGCAAATACGGGTACATTTCCTCTAAATATAGCCTTCCTAATCCCTAAAACTATTAACGTAATTAGTAAATATGCCTATAGCCCGAACGGGTTGTAAGACGTATACCACAAACAAATATTTGGGTTAAAGTTGTGTGTTTGAAACTTATTAAATATACAATATACATGTTTGAGAACGAACATAGCCCATTTAGTGAATTTATTTTGTTTTGTGTCTATGAGTGTACACGTTGAGAAATGTTCAGGACTTTTCAGACCGCTATATCGTTCCGACGTAGAACCACGTCCAGTTGTCGAGGATGTTGTAGGTCGTTAGAAGTTTAGTGGCGTGGGGTGTATTCTGGTGAATGAGGTCATTTACTCCCCCCCTTCATCTCAGCCCTGGAGTAGTTCCTTCAACTCACCTACTATGTTACCACCCACCCTCACATTGGGTTCTCTTTTATAGTAGTCCTATTACTGGGTAAGAAAACATTAGTCCTTTATTCTGGTATCCTCAAGGTAAAAAACAAGAAACACGTGTGCACCTTTGGTTTGTTTAAATTTGAACCAGAAAATATTATTGCAGAACCATAAAACATTGGTCCCTTTAATGTGATCCTATAACAACCATAAGAAACATTTACCCCCTTTATGTGATCCTATGACAACCATAAGAAACATTTACCCCCTCTATGTGATCCTATAACAACCATAAGAAACATTTACCCCCTTTATGTGATCCTATAATAGAACCAGAAATTATTAGTCTTCTTTATGTGACCCCACAGTAGAACTATAAGACATTTACCCCCTTTATATGATCCTAAAATAGAACCAGAAATCATTGGTCTACTTATGTGACCCCAGAGAAAAAC
Source organism: Timema cristinae (assembly GCA_039000515.1). NCBI lineage: Eukaryota > Metazoa > Arthropoda > Insecta > Phasmatodea > Timematidae > Timema > Timema cristinae. Next base: position 25,444,375 of record JBCFYV010001001.1, on the reverse strand, counting down.
TATAAAACATTGGTTCCCTTTATGTGACTCCACAGCAGAACTATAAAACATTGGTCCACTTTCTCTGAGTTCATGTTCACACCAGAAAACAAATTATTAGGCTACAGTCGTAAAGTAGAAGTAAGAAACAAAGGTTCACATTTGGTGAATCTAAAGTAGGACAAAAACATTACTCCAACTTCTGGAAGCGTTTAACCACGAGCAGACATTTTTGTCATAACTTGTGTGATACCATGTAATAACCATAAACATTAAGTCTACTTCCTGTGGTACTGAGGTAGTACTTGATAATATTAATAGCCTTTTAAATATTCTATAGCATTACCCGAATGGTTTAGTTCTTCCTTTATAAGTCCAATAGTACGCCCACAAAATGTCATGTCATCTTCTGACGGATTTCTGGGAGGACCATAATAATGTTAAATATCCGTTACTATGGTTAAAAGATAGAACCCAAAGACTTGTATACTAATAATTCCCTAGAAGCACTTTTAGATATTTGTTATAACACATTAACTATTTTTAGATATTTATATTTTTCTATATAATAAAAATTTTCATGAAGGGTCCAAATTGGGTGAGAGTATCGAACTCCCATTCTACTGAACCAAGAGCCAAGTGTTATTAATGAAGTCAAAGAAACCAATAAGAAGTTAAGAAACCATGAATATCCGGGTTTAAATTTAATTCCAGCTGCGTTAATAAAAGGAGGTGGTGAAATGTTAGTATTAGAGATTACAATCTGCAATGTCTCATTTGGAACCACGAGGTATTACCACATGAATGGAAGTAAATATATAAATTTTCACAAAGGGATTTAAAAGAGAGTGTAATAACTTTAGAGGTATCTCATTATTACCAACATGCTATAAAATATTATCTAACATAATTTTTATGAGATTGATTCCATATGCATGCATCTTTGCTTCTCCTATCACGTAGGAAAAGAAACGATTGCTTTTACATAATTAAATGAGTTATACCTGATGAAGGATAGGGCAGGAAAATGTATCAAAGAAATATCTAAGTTTAACAAATAAGTTTATTAAACGGTAAACAAAAAGATATAGAGTTACACGTGAGTGACAAGATTTAAATTAAATTAATTAATGATAACTTTATTCTGTTGTCGAGGTAGAAAAGATTAGGTTGGACGAATAGTTATTATTACTTTGTACACAAGGAACCGACAGCAGTTAAATAGAACATTTAGTTTAGTTAAACAACTCTAGAAAGAGGGATATTAGTTTGAATCAGCTGCCACAACTCGGCAACAGTAAAAAGGGAATTAAGTTTAAGGCAATATACAAACAGATAATCTAGCCAGGCTAAGGGCCAGTTTCATAGTCAAATTTAGTACGCCTCAAGTGCGGCGCTATACTAAATACAAGACGACACCTACCTAAACTCGAATGGAATGGGCCGTTCTCACATAGGAAACTGGCCCATTCTATTCTGGTTTAGGTAGGTGTCGTCATGTACTTAGTGTAACGCCGCACTTGAGGCGTACTAAATTTGACTATGAAACTGGCCCTAAGACCAGAATAATACCTAAGATAGTCCAATTAGGATAGTGAAGAAACATTCATTTCTTAAAATAAATTAACCATCCATTTTCTCAACGTAATAATTAGGAGAAAAGTCGTAGAAATTGAATGTATATACTTTAGACTAGATCGGTTTGTAGCTTTTACGTTAAAAAAATTCATCAAAGTGCCGAAAAATGGTATTTTCACTTTTAAGGTGTGATTTTTTTTTTCCCAGAAAACAAAAATTAACCCGTGATAGTGCTTAAAAAGATGGAAAAAAATTAGCCCTGGTCGATTGAAATAGGTTCACAACTTTTTTCAATAAAATCAAAACCGCGAAAAATGGCAATTTTTTGACATTTAATTACAAGGGTTGTAATTGTCATAGGATCTTTTTTCAGGGCTTAAATTGTAGCTCTTGTTGGTGTCTACCAACAATAAATATTTCATGCAAAAATAATCATAACTTTTTGCGGAAATCACGAGTATGTAAAAACAAGTGTTCCTGAAAAACTGCTTGGAAACGGCAAATAACGATCATAGAGTGATTTTTCAAAGCGCTATTTGTTTGCGAAGAGTTTATCTACAACCCCCATATAATTAAATATAAGCAGTGTCCGATATAATACCTAAAAATGCGTCTGAATACCGGGGTGTTTGTTGCTTCGGGCGCTCGGGCGTACGAGCGGAGGAGAAGTGGCGACGTGGCGGGGGAAGCCCCTCTAGCATCAAGCGTTTTAAGGTGGGGTATCTCGCCGAAATATTAATAGTGAGCATATTATTGACGCACAAGAAGCAAATGGTGAATAATTGAAACATTGATATTGTCTCTGTGTTTTGGGAACATAAATAACATTAAAGTTAATAAAAAAATTTACTAATTTTTTATAAGCATTGCATACAAATTTATAGGTTTGGATCATGCATAAATATGAATTAAATAAAAAACACGAATTTTGATTACTAAACATTTATTTTATTTTAATATTAATTTTATAATGTAATTGTTATATAAATATATATATATATATATATATATAAAAAAGTCAATTTGACACTCAAAACATTTATCTAATCTTCTTCATCTACCATCATAACTTTGTATGCAATGCATATGGAGCACGTTAACACTAAATAAGAATAATGAAAACAATAATAATAAAACATGTTAATAACCATTTTCTTTATTAACTTTGATGTTATTTATGTTCCCAAAACACAGAGACAATATCAATGTTTCAATTATTCACCATTTGCTTGTTGTGCGTCAATAATATTCCCACTATTATTATTATTATTATTATTATTATTATTATTATTAGCACCTCGTCTTACTACCCATTCGGGTTATACGCACTTACGCTAATGTGTAATGGTAGGGTGATTGTGAGATGAAATGGAGGACCTACAGTTTAACGTGGGATCCGAACCACGGTGGAGGCCTGTCATTCCACACATTCACAAGTTGTGATTAATACACGTCTTATCAGAGATGAAGGAAGGGTTTGGTAATCAGATAAATCTGTGCCGGGACTGAGGATTGAACCCCGGCCGCCAGCACAGAAGTCTGACACCTTACCCCTAGACCACCAGGTCACCCACTCCCACTATTAATATTTCGGCGAGATACTCCTTAAAACGCTCGAGGCCGGAGAGGCTTCCCCCACCACAACACTTCTCCGCTCGCACGCCCGAAGCAACAAACACCCTGGTTTTAAGACAAGTTTTTTAGGTATTAAATCGGAGCCTGCTTACATTTCATTATATGAGAGTTGTAGAAAAACTCTTCGCGAACAAATAACGCTTTGAAAAATCCCTCTATCACCATTACTGGCCGTTTCCAAACGGATTCTCGGGAACACTTGTTTTTGCATACTCGTGATTTCCGAAAAAAGCTATGATTATTTTTGCATGAAATCTTTATTGTAGGTAGACACTAACAAGAGCTACAATTTAAGCCCTTAAACAAGATCCTATGACAATTACAACCCTTGTAATTAAATGTCAAATAAATTGCCATTTTTCGTGGTTTGATTTTTTATTGAAAAAAGTTGTGAACCGATTTCGTTCGAACAGGGATACATTTTTGTTTCTTTTTAAGCGCTATAGGGGGTTATTTTTTTGTCATTTGAAAAAAATTTCACACTTTAAAACTGAAAATACCAGGTTTCTGCACTTTTATGAATTTTTTTAACGTAAAAGCTACAAGCTGATTTAGTGCAAAGTATATACATTCAATTTCTACGATTTTTCTCCTAATTATCACGTTATTAAAGTGGACGGTAAATTTATTTTAAGGAAAAAAACCTATCTTCTTCGACTAAGAGGTCTAATCATGAAAAATAGTGAAACAATTGAAAATAGAAACATAACTTCAAATCCTATATTTTTAGAGTTACTTAAAAGAATATACTTTAAGCTAACTTTATTGTATTAACCCTCATGGAGAGTTGAGAAAAACCAAAGAATAATACCCTTTAAGAGGAACTTTCGTTTTACAAATAATATATGGCTAACAATCAAGCATTTACACAGTAATTTATTATGGCCGGTCATTTCCTAACGAGTACTGCCAGAGCAATCAATAGTAAATGTATACATATACCCATTACTAGGGCATACAATAACTAGTACAAACTATTTTTGAACACTTAGATAAATATGGCGCCTGAAGAGGTCAAAAAGAAAGCATTATCATCGCGGGCCACTACTTTAATCTAGTAACGCTCCCACAGGTTACGCACCGTAAATAACTACACAAACAAGGGTGTAATAGTGACTGCAACTAGTCACTGACCTAACTAGGTCCAATAAGAAAATGTTAGATGATCTGATTGTGGCCATAAAGAGATTCTAAACGAGATCATACCGTTTAGGGTGTCATGAAAATATAACAATGTCTTAAGGACTTGAGGAAATCTAATTCACGGACCCAATATACTCAATCACCTGGTCCTATACATATATAGAGAACAGAGCCCTCGTATTTAAACTATGCCTTATGGGAAATAATCGTCAAACTTTCTGACCCAAGAAACTATGTCTCATGGACATAGAAAATAATGTTAAACATCCTGACTAAATAAATCATGTCTGATGGACATATACAGCAACGTCAGATATTCTGACATGATACTGATAGTCTCAGAAGAGGCTTCCTCTGCGACGCGGTGGTGATACCGACGCCTGATACATCGTGGCCACCAGTAGTCATCGGCGCTGAAGTTTTATGGAGTAGTTCCTTCTCCGGTTAATAAATACAATTGAATACAACAACAGAATTTCCTCGGACAACAACAGAAGATCTAGTGGGAAAAGGTTGGTGGGGTGGAGAGGGGAGGGGGAAGGAAGAGTTGCGAAATAAATTCACTTCCTCACTAGCGCTGTCAACAGGGGTGGCGAGCAAAGACAATAATCTCTCTTTTATTCAACCTGTGCCCTTCGATCAAGACGTGAAAATGCTCGCGATACCGAAACGGTTCGCTGGGGCAATGCTCCTCGACGCTTGGACGTTTCCCGACAACATCAATTCTGACTGAGTCACTGCCTGTCTCTTCTTATTGGAACAGATTAGTACTTGTTATCATGTTTTAGTTGTCTTTATGGAATTTTAATAGTAGATATCATATTATATAAATGACATGCTACATGCAGAGGAAATAATTGGTGATCATCAATGTTGATTTCAACGAAATAGATCAACAACAGATCAGATTTTTACTATTCAGCAAATATTAGAAATGAAAAAAAAGAAGTGTAAGTACAACATGATGGTTCATCAATTATACATATATTTTTAAAATCCATATGATTCAGTTAAAAGAAACTCACTACAGTATACGAGATTTAATTAAGTTTGTGATACTTATAAACGTGTCAAGCTAATTGAGAAATGCGCGACCGATACGCTTAGCAGGGTACGAGTTTGATTCTACTTCAGACACTTTCGAAATACATATAAAGATATGACTTCCCCCATTACTTAACCTAGAGTATTCTATTACTAAAGAGTAGGGTAGGGTTGATATTAAGGTACGCAGATGATTTAGCTTTGTTGTTGCTGTGTCAAGGAATGCAGACATTTTTTTTTATAAGATGTTAGTAGACTTGAAAGTGAACGCTGAAAATACTAAGTATAATAATTATTGTCACACAAAGAACATAGATTGGGGAGATAATTTAGAGATTACTTCGAACAACATATCATTTGACTGGGATATTGAGTTAATACTACTCTGTCGGTAAGTTGTTGTTTTCTCGCTTGATTTCAAGGAATGTAAAAATCCGAATATACAAAACAATAATAATCTTACTGGCTGTTTTATAATAATATTTAGCACCGCATCTTACTACCCGTTTGGGTTATACGCTTTAAGTACTAATTACGCTAGTGGATTAGGAATTGGGAAGGTTGAATTAAAGGAAGTGAACCCGCATTTGCGTGAAGGGAGAGTGGAAAACCATTTAGGAAAAACCACCCCTAGTTCACCCGACTGAGATTCGAACCTCGATCTCCTCATTCTCAGCAATCGAGCTCAACACGACAAGCGCGTTAGCCAACTACGCCACCGAGGCGGGTTTTACCGGCTGTTCTTTATCGGTGTGGAACGCGGTGTCTTACCTTAGGTGCTTAGGTGATGTGAACAAATTTAAGGTGTTCTAAAACAAGGTGGTTAGGAAGATATTAATTAGTCCCAAATGGGATGAGGCTACTGAGGAAATGGAGGAGGCTACATATTGATGAGTTACAAACTCTACATTAATCACAATACATTGTTAGAATAGTCAAGTCTTAGATTACGGTGGGCAGGACATGCAGTTAGAATAAGAGAATCTAGAACCGTGTTCAGGAGACTGACTGGCAAACCCAATGGGAAGAGACCATTGGGAAGACATGGACACAGATGGGAGGATAACATTAGAATGACCCTCTTCGGTGGCTGCATGGTCTAAGGCATCACTAGCTCAATAGACAAGACTGGCATTAACGGGGAGACCGGTTTTCTAAACTCGGTCGGGTGTATTTTTTTTTTTAACTAAATAGTTATCCATTCTCCCTCCACGTGAATGCAACTACACATCCTCTAAATGCAACCTTCATCTCTGACTTATTAGTGTGATTAGTACATATCCGTATAATCTGAACAGGTAGTAAGACGCGGTGCTAAAATAAAAAAGAAGGCCTACTTGACTAATCCACATCACAGTATAATAGTTAGGTAACTTTCCAGGGATGTTTTATTCGTATTTCACAACTTGTGAATGGGTGGGAATGCCAGGCCTCCACCGTGGTTCGGATTCCACGTTAAACTGTAGGTCCTACATTTCATCTCACCATCACCCTACCACTTCACATTAGCGTAAGTGCGTGTAACCCAAACGGGTAGTAAGACGCGGTGATAATAATAATAGTTTATTCGTATTTTATACTAACGTGGACGAGTCTGGTTTGGTAAAAACGAAATGGAAGAGACACGACCTCATTTTACTCTTGTCTTGCTCTAGGCTACTTCCACCCTTCATCCCCCTCAACTCACCACCCCCACCACCACCACCCCTGTTTCAGTACCCTCCCCTCTTTACTGAGAAGTAACACGCAAACACGCACGGTTCAAGGCTCTGACGCAATATAACCATAATCTACCTTCGACTACTTCACATGAAACAAACCTTCGAACAGTGATAACACCTGCAAGCCAGGGAGTAGATTAATTAAATATTACCCGCTTCGGCAGCCGGATGGTCTAACGCGCTACTCTCGCAGTAGACTAGACCACCGATGACAGGGAGATCGAGGTTCGAATCTCGGTCGGGAGTACTGCGCCCCCCCCCCTCTCTCCATGGGGTTTTCCACCCTTTTTCCACGCAAATTCGGATGCATTTCCTCTAACGCTTTTGCCTGATAATATTCAACACTTTAATTTTTACAGTGCGCCTTACTACCCGTCCGGACTGTGTACATTTAAATTGCGATATTGGGTAAGGGATGAGGAAGATATATTCTATAGAAAGTGTAGCCGCATTTGAATGAATGGGAAGTGGGAAACCATTTGGGAAAGAAAAACACCCTTAGTACATCTAACTGGAATTTGAACCATGACCTCCTTTGCCTTAGTAAACCAGACCAGAAGAATCTGACCTTTAATCCTCGTATCCACCGATGCAGGTATATATACCTAGATGTTTGATTATGTGTATTTAAAATTAATTATGTATATTTTAAATATTTAAAAACTTTAATCGTATGTATATGTGGGTTAGCGAAATACTCAAAGATTATGTAATTAAAAATTTCCACAGTCAAATATATAAAGTGAAACAAAACATGGTACGATTTGAAATAGTTATAAATGTTTGTTATTGAAAATAATGTAATATTATAAAATTAAATTGTTATGTTTCGTGTGTGTTTATGACTGCAGGCTTGGTAGTAATAGTAATATAAATATATTGCAGACAAGTGGGCCAGTCAGATATGTCTCGTGGGAAAGATGCAGCCTTAAGAGCTCTAAAACAAAATCAAATTCAATATTTTGAAAAAAAAAAAAAAAAATCTTGCTTTTAATTCGGTACCTATTCGATAAAATCCTTTAATTTCTAATATCATTAAGGATATTAAAGTTCTAGTATTCCCTGATCTCATCCCTAATATTAATATTATATTATTATGTTCCTGTTGTTAAATAACTTTATATATTTGTCGGGTTCTTTTTATATTCCTGTGTGTTGAATTATATTATTGTTTTTATATTGTTGATAATTATTTAGTAACGTGACTTACTTACCTTTCGGGTTATACGCTATATGTACTAATTACTTTAATGGTTTTAGAGATTAGGAAGATTGTATTTAGATAAAGTGTACCCGTATTTGCATGGAGGAAGAGTGGTAAACTATTTAGGGGAAAAACAATCTTAGTACATCGAACCGAGATTCTAACTTCGCTCTCCCCATGATCAGCAGACTAGCTTACTGTGAGAGTGGCGCCTTAGACCATACGGCCGCTGAAACGGGTTAAATCATTGTTCTTGCAATTATTATTATTATTAGCACCGCGTCTTACTACCCGTTCGGGTTATACACACTTACGCTAATGTGTAATGGTAGGATTATTGTGAGATGAAATGGAGGACCTACAGTTTAACGTGGGATCCGAACCACGGTGGAGGCCCTGGCATTCCCCACATTCACAAGTTGTGATTAATACACGTCTTGTCAGAGGTGAAGGAAGGGTTTGGCAATCAGATAAATCTGTGCCGGGACCGAGGATTGAACCCCGGCCGCCAGCACAGAAGTCCGACACCTTACCTCTAGAACACCAGGTCACCCTCTTGCAACAATTGTTATGTGTGTATCAAAACATTGTTGTTATTGTTATTGTAATGCACAAAACCATCCAGTTGGATGCTTTTCCGACCCAGCAGTTTGAAAGAAATGGTTCAAGTGAAAGAATCTACCTCGAACCATATCCGCTTTTCCAAACCTCCAAGTCATCTAGGGGCGCGGATAAAATCGTGGGTGCTCCACCGCACATCCGAAGATTGTTTAATTTGCCGTGGTTATTGTTGGGTGCGGATGTGGCCGCTGAAGGAAATAGGGTAGCCAAATTCTTGTTCGATCAGCCATGGTATGGTGAATACTCGTTCGTTTTGGGGGAAAACCCTTTTCGATGCCTTCACGAACGCACGTAATAAATCTTTTTTTTCTTAGAGTGGAAGTTTAAATACTTTTTAGAAAAATATTTTAAAACTTTATTTTATTTTCATCTTGTCTAGTTTGCCATTTAAGGTATGATGGAAGGAAGACTCTAGAAAATGTCAGTGTTTTTGCATTTTTTATGGCAAAAATTTTTTTTGTTAAAATAAATTATTGCTCTAATAAAAACAGAGTATAATTTTCTTCGCATGTTGATATCAACGGTTGTTGAATATCTGTCATGAACATAGCGGCATTAGATGAGAAACTTTTTAAATGAAGAGAAAAAGTTGTCATTAAATTCCAGGACACTTATGACAGATATTCAACAACTGTTGATATCACCGTGGGAAGAAAATTAAACTCTAAATTTCTATTGGAGCACTAGTTTATTTATTTTGTTCAAAAAAAAGTTTAGCTGTTAAAACTGCAAATAAAATCTACCTTTTCTCGCGTTCCTTACATCCCCAACTTATGGGGTGATCAGAGTATGAAATCTTTCCGAAACAAGTTTTTCATAAAGAGTTTATCATTTAGCCCCGATAAAAATGTGATTGTGTTTCCTCTAAGGTCTACTTTTCTTGTATCAACCCCATTAGTGTGTTGTAATCGCCAATTGATGGTACAGCTGTAGAAAGCATGCTTTGGATAATTAATATATTATTCAAACTAATATTGTAAATCTTTTAATTCTTTTGTAAATTATTTCAGTAAAATTATATGTATTTGAAAAATGACACGGGAACTTAGCTTGCCTTTGTTGGCTTAGTGAGCCAATGTTCCGTGAATGAGTTATCCAGAAATTATCCCGTGTTCAGGGTGACTCTGCTCACTGTCATTTATTAAATAGTGACGCTGCTCACGGTCATTTATTGGAGAGTGACGCTGCTCACGGTCATTTATTGGAGATTGACTCTGCTCACGACCATTTATTGAAGAGTGACGCTGCTCACGGTCATTTATTGAAGAGTGACGCTGATCACGGTCATTTATTGATGATTGACTCTGCTAACGACCATTTATTGAAGAGTGACGCTGCTCATGGTCATTTATTGGAGAGTGACGCTGATCACGGTCATTTATTGATGATTGACTCTGCTAACGACCATTTATTGAAGAGTGACGCTGCTCATGGTCATTTATTGGAGAGTGACGCTGCTCACGGTCATTTATTGATGATGACGCTGCTCGCGGTCATTTATTGGAGAGTGACGCTGATCACGGTCATTTATTAAAGAGTGACTCTGCTCACGATCATTTATTGAAGATTGACGCTGCTCAGGTCATTTATTGGAGAGTGACGCTGCTCACGATCATTTATTGGAGAGTGACGCTGATCACGGTCATTTATTAAAGAGTGACTCTGCTCACGATCATTTATTGAAGAGTGACGCTGATCACGGTCATTTATTGGAGATTGACGCTGATCACGGTCATTTATTAAAGAGTGACTCTGCTCACGATCATTTATTGAAGCGTGACGCTGATCACGGTCATTTATTGGAGATTGACTCTGCTCACGACCATTTATTGAAGAGAGACGCTGCTCACGGTCATTTATTGATGATTAACGCTGCTCACGGTCATTTATTGAAGAGTGACGCTGCTCACGGTCATTTATTGATGATTTACTCTGCTCACGATCATTTATTGGAAATTGACTCTGCTCATGACCATTTATTGAAGAGTGACGCTGCTCACGGTCATTTATTGATGATTGACTCTGCTCACGATCATTTATTAAAGAGTGACTCTGCTCACGGTCATTTATTGATGATTGACTCTGCTCACGATCATTTATTAAAGAGTGACTCTGCTCACGGTCATTTATTGGAGAGTGACGCTGATCACGGTCATTTATTGAAGAGTGACGCTGATCATGGTCATTTATTAAAGAGTGACTCTTCTCATCATTTATTGAAGAGTGACGCTGATCACGGTCATTTATTGGAGATTGACTCTGCTCACGACCATTTATTGAAGAGTGACGCTGCTCACGGTCATTTATTGATGATTGACTCTGCTCACGATCATTTATTAAAGAGTGACTCTGCTCACGGTCATTTATTGGAGAGTGACGCTGATCACGGTCATTTATTGAAGAGTGACGCTGATCATGGTCATTTATTAAAGAGTGACTCTTCTCATCATTTATTGAAGAGTGACGCTGATCACGGTCATTTATTGGAGATTGACTCTGCTCACGACCATTTATTGAAGAGTGACGCTGCTCACGGTCATTTATTGATGATTTACTCTGCTCACGATCATTTATTGGAAATTGACTCTGCTCATGACCATTTATTGAAGAGTGACGCTGCTCACGGTCATTTATTGATGATTGACTCTGCTCACGATCATTTATTAAAGAGTGACTCTGCTCACGGTCATTTATTGGAGAGTGACGCTGATCACGGTCATTTATTGGAGATTGTCTCTGCTCACGACCATTTATTGAAGAGTGACGCTGCTCTCGGTCATTTATTGATGATTGACTCTGCTCACGATCATTTATTGGAGATTGACTCTGCTCACGACCATTTATTGAAGAGTGACGCTGCTCACGGTCATTTATTGATGATTGACTCTGCTCACGATCATTTATTAAAGAGCGACTCTGCTCACGGTCATTTATTGGAGAGTGACGCTGATCACGGTCATTTATTAAAGAGTGACTCTGCTCACGATCATTTATTGAAGAGTGACGCTGCTCACGGTCATTTATTGATGATTTACTCTGCTCACGATCATTTATTGGAGATTGACTCTGCTCACGACCATTTATTGAAGAGTGACGCTGCTCACGGTCATTTATTGGAGAATGACGCTGCTCACGACCATTTATTGAAGAGTGACGCTAATCACGGTCATTTATTGGAGAGTGACGCTGCTCACGGTCATTTATTGGAGAGTGACGCTGATCACAGTCATTTATTAAAGAGTGACGCTGCTCACGGTCATTTATTGGAGAGTGACGCTGCTCACGATCATTTATTGGAGAGCGACGCTGATCACGGTCATTTATTAAAGAGTGACTCTGCTGACGATCATTTATTGAAGAGTGACGCTGCTCACGGTCATTTATTGGAGAGTGACGCTGATCACGGTCATATATTAAATAGTGACTCTGCTCACGATCATTTATTAAAGAGTGACTCTGCTCACGATCGTTTATTGGAGAGTGACGCTGAGAAGTTTTATTCATTGATATCTCAATGGTAGAGAATTGACACGCTAACTTTAAAGTCCTGGGTTCGATATTCGTGTACGGGTGTCGTTATTGAACTATAATTAGTTCAAGTGAAATGTGTGTTTAGAGATACACAACATATGGTCATCGATGGGGTAGCCAGTGAACGGACTATATTTCCTAGCGTATTTCACTGAGAAGAAGAACGGGAGGGTAAAGAAAGAACATAAATGTCGAATAGTAACAAGAAGGTTGCCCACATATAAAACAAACGACGCTATTAGGAGTGACTGTGGGGGTGGTGGTAAGATAAATTAGGGGTGAAGATCTTCCGGGGTCAAATCCTACTCTTGCTTAGGATCCTAATTTCTTCCGCCCACATTTTACTTGCCTCATACTCAACTAGAAACCTAGTACCTCTATTTGGAACTGCCATTGTCTCACTAAAGATAAGTTACAGGATTGATTTCCGGTGGTCGTTTGGTTGATGAGGAGGGAGATCAGTTCGGGGTAAGATGTGGATATCATTGTTTGAGTCAGATTTTTTTTTTAATAATTCTAGTTAGATCTAGGTCTCAATTTAGTCTAATTAAAGGGGACACCGTAAAATGAGGGGGAATCTATTACAAAAATTATCCTAAAGAAAGGATTGAAAAATATTTATATAAAAAATTAGCACCAACATACTGGCCAGAGCTTAAAACCCCGATTCTTGGACTTGTGCCGAACTCTACGTTATAAAAATCTGTCATTAAGCCATATCTTTCAATCAAACTGTATATTGAAGCTGAAGTCTAATACATAAACTCCATTCTTATAAAATTACTTATCTCGCCTATCAGCTTAATATGTTTATACCCTTCATAACACACAACCAGATCTGTAAATGGTTTACCATTGTCCCAATACTTCACCCCTTTAAATTGTAATGCCCCAAATCCTCCCAGATCCTGTACAACCTCTTTAAACTGTAGTGCCTCAAATCCTCCTAGGTCCTGTACAACCTCTTTAAACTGTAGTGCCCCAAATCCTCCTAGATCTTGTACAACCTCTTTAAACTGTAGTGCCTCAAATCCTCCTAGATCCTGTACAACTTATTTAAACTGTAGTGCCCCAAATCCTCCTCGATCTTGTACAACCTCTTTAAACTGTAGTGCCTCAAATCCTCCCATATCCTGTACAACTTCTTTAAACTGTAGTGCCTCAAATCCTCCAAGATCCTGTACAACTTCTTTAAACTGTAGTGCCCCAAATCCTCCTAGATCTTGTACAACCTCTTTAAACTGTAGTGCCCCAAATCCTCCTAGATCTTGTACAACCTCTTTAAACTGTAGTGCCTCAAATCCTCCTAGATCCTGTACAACTTCTTTAAACTGTAGTGCCCCAAATCCTCCTAGATCCTGTACAACTTATTTAAACTGTAGTGCCCCAAATCCTCCTAGATCTTGTACAACCTCTTTAAACTGTAGTGCCCCAAATCCTCCTAGATCTTGTACAACCTCTTTAAACTGTAGTGCCTCAAATCCTCCAAGATCCTGTACAACTTCTTTAAACTGTAGTGCCTCAAATCCTCCAAGATCCTGTACAACTTCTTTAAACTGTAGTGCCCCAAATCCTCCTAGATCTTGTACAACCTCTTTAAACTGTAGTGCCTCAAATCCTCCCATATCCTGTACAACTTCTTTAAACTGTAGTGCCTCAAATCCTCCTAGATCCTGTACAACTTCTTTAAACTGTAGTGGCCAAATCCTCCCAGATCCTGTACAACATCTTCCGTTCCGACATCCTCCAACCACGCAAACATAGTTTCAAACTGGTGCAGTTTGGGTATATATAAATAAATAAATGAAAAAATGAATAAACAGTTAATGATTTTACTATTTATTGTATTACAATATTTGTCATTATAAACTCCATTCACGGTAGGAATTACTCTCTGAAAGGTCTTTTTTCCTACCAATATCCTACTATATAATAGTTAGGGAAAAGGGCCTTTCAGAAAACAATTCCTACGGTGAATGGACTTTATCTCTCGTTATTCCCATAAATAAATAGAATCTAATAATACAACGATCTTACTTTATTTAACATTATTAATTTTGTTTATCAGACAATATTCACGAAACAAGCTACGGTGGTTTTATAAGAACATAATCTGTAGTTGCATCTTGTAAATATAGATGGGTGGTGGTTTGACACTGATGACTGGGGTGTATGGAAGAGTTATGGATATCTGAAAAATTTAAAAACAATTAAATTAATAAGTTCGGGCTTTTTCATGTTAGGATTTTAAAAATGGTAAATATAATAATAATAATAATAATAATAAATTTTTGCGACCAATTGTATACCAATAAAAGTTTAGCGGCTGTCCGGCATTAAGTGATGGCGTTCCGGGCCGGATAACGGAAAAGTAAGAAATCCGAGTGTAAATAATTTTCTGTATGGGTTTGCATACATTTTTATTTTTATTTTTACAGAACATTTAACTTTGATTTAATTGAATCTTCGCATTTTCTGATTGCGATTTAAAATAAATAATTGTATAGGGAAGGTAAAATATTAAACTTTTTTTTTATTCAAATCGTTATTGTACATTGCCTTATTTTGTAAATGGAACATTAGCTATAGAGAAAGAAAAATTGAAAATAGAGTGATTTAATTATTTATTGATTGAATCAGTAAATGTTTTATAGATGATATGTACTTCTTTTTTTAAATCCATGCTAACTTCGATAACCGGAAAGGATAATCGAAGGCCAGATAGTATGGAAATCAAGATAGTATGAAGGGCCAGATAGTATGGAAGGCAGCATAATAACGACTCTTGTGTATTAATAAATATAACATATTTTGTTAATATAATAATTTTGAAAATATTCTTGAAAATTTAAAAAAAACTGTTTTATTACCTGGGAAACGATGAACGATTAATCTCATGGAATTATAAAGAAGCTGTCCATCTGGAATTTTCTTCGACAATTGAACACAGGTCTGAAGTCTACAAGGTGGATATACCAGCTTCTAGATGAGCGTGTTTGTTGATACAGAATACAGGTCTTCTTAGGAACCCTCTTGATGAAGTTAAAGAAGTCATCTTAAAGCTGTAGTTCCAGCAATTAAGGAATACTCAGATACAGATCTCTTCTCGTAATAGAATGAACATTCTTTACAAATACCCTGTAAATAAACTACATTGGAGGTGATATAGAAGTTAAATGCAGACCAGAGATAATCTGGAGAGCGGTATTTTACCAAAACCAACTTAGGTTTTAAGAAAATAAATTACACGTATGGAGTAGATGTGAAGTATGTGTCTTTAGAAATAAATGTACTTGAAATTTCGGGGAGAGGCATTGCGAAACATTAAGAGAAAATCCAAATTTTAGACGTTTGGGATTTGAACCTTGAAACCTCTGACACTAAAAGACCAGACTAGACGAACTTAACGCCATAGTCCTCGTGGTCACTTATGTGAGAGGTGGGGTACCATCCCACTGAAAGATTAATTTTTAATTCAATAAAATCTCACGCGCACTCCGCTGGGCAGTAGTGTATTTATATTGTTAGATTCTGCCAGATCCACCGTTGTACTTTTGTTTATATTAATTTACACGAATGCCATCTCGCGAAGCCACCTCTAAGTTGTAGTTTAGTTGCAAAGTGTTTGCTATTAGCTCCATGATCTGTGCAAGTAGGTCTAAATAACCAAACCATCACATTTTAGTTAGAACAAAATTTAAAAACCTCAACTCCAAATAACAAAAATCTCTCATTATACTTTCCCACCCACCCTCCGATCCCCTCCCCTACATCTCCCCACTTTAAATAAAGGAGGACATGTAGAGAGAGAGAGAGAGCGAGTTCTAGGAAAGAGACAGAAAAAGGAAAGGGCAGCCGTGAGAATTCCACACACACGGTCCACACTTTTGGTTTTTTGGGAATTGGTATTTTCTTCTAACAAAATTTAGATAGTAGGTATTTTAGGTTACTGAGCTCTTAAAGAATGACCCAAGAGGCCTTGAGCTAAACAAGAATGTTCATTATTTTACTGGTGAACTTGTGGAGTGGAGTAGAGTCTGCTCGAATGTTGACACATCTGGAGGAAGGTTTAACGTACACAGATGAATTGTTTGGTATTCTTTGTACACTCAGTTTACCTTAAAATGTAGCAAATCAACTCAAAAATTTTACAATTGTTGAAACCAGCCCCATGGTGCAGTTGTCAGTGCACGCAGCTACTAGTCTAGGAGTCACGGATTCGATTCCCTGTTGGTAACTTGGAAGTAGAATTACCCTAACCGTAACCATGTTTGGTTAGTTAGGCTTAAGCGTAGTATAATTTTTCCACTGGTTCCACAACCTCATACTCACTTTCACCCTTATACTCACTTTCACCCTCATACTCACTATCACCCTCATACTCACTATCATTTACATACTCACTATCACCCTCATACTCACTATCATTTACATACTCACTATCATTTACATACTCACTATCATTTACATACTCACTATCACCCTCATACTCACTATCATTTACATACTCCTATCACCCTCATACTATCATTTACATACTCACTATCACCTCATACTCACTATCACCCTCATACTCACTATCATTTACATACTCACTATCACCCTCATACTCACTATCATTTACATACTCACTATCACCCTCATACTCACTATCATTTACATACTCACTATCACCCTCATACTCACTATCATTTACATACTCCTATCACCCTCATACTCACTAGCACCCTCATACTCACTATCATTTACATACTCACTATCACCCTCATACTCACTATCATTTACATACTCACTATCACCCTCATACTCACTATCATTTACATACTCCCTATCACCCTCATACACTATCATTTACATACTCACTATCACCCTCATACTCACTATCATTTACATACTCACTATCACCCTCATACACTATCATTTACATACTCACTATCACCCTCATACTCACTATCACCCTCATACTCACTATCATTTACATACTCACTATCACCCTCATACACTATCATTTACATACTCACTATCACCCTCATACTCACTATCACCCTCATACTCACTATCATTTACATACTCACTATCACCCTCATACACTATCATTTACATACTCACTATCACCCTCATACTCACTATCACCCTCATACTCACTATCATTTACATACTCACTATCACCCTCATACTCACTATCATTTACATACTCACTATCACCCTCATACTCACTATCATTTACATACTCCCTATCACCCTCATACACTATCATTTACATACTCCCTATCACCCTCATACTCACTATCATTTACATACTCACTATCACCCTCATACTCACTATCATTTACATACTTCCTATCACCCTCATACTATCACCATCACCTCATCTCAGAGGTACATGGAAAGAGCCACGGAAAGAATGTACCATTAGTACATTAGGGAATCCCCTTGACAACGTTATTTTAGTACTGGTTAATATTTCCACTGCTGGGTTACGACTAATATGGCCCAGACGAATTACTTTTCATTGTAAACATATTATACATCAAATAAATTTTCTTATGATTTTTATAGCATTAAAAAAATTATTATTTCTAAACAAATTATTTAAATGAAAATCAATTGTGAACTATTTTAAATAGTTTTATAAAAATAAATACTAGTTATTATTTACAATAATTTTAATCAATTTAAACACATTCTTATTATTGGTAAAATTGTATTCTATTCTCAGTAATAAGACAATAATTTATTGCTAAATTTATTCGTGAAGTGTTTGAAAAGTAGTTTTTCTGTCTCATTAATATGCATGAAAAATTAATATTTCTTACCCTATCTTGTGATGAATATGAATGCATTTAAATAATTATTGTCATTTTACAAATCTAAAGCTCCCTCTTGTTTTAAGAAAACACCCACCTCTCTCAAAACTTTAGTAACATTATATTAATACATAAAGTTTGGAGCAGCCTGTCTCAATTGTTCTAGAGAGAGTATGTTAAAAGAAAAATATATCACTGAACGTAAATAATTGAAATTTGGCAGGCAGGTATCTCTACAAATATCCAAACAATTCTTAAAGTTTGAATTGTCAAAGTTTCAATTGGTGAACTTGATGTTATTTAAAACTTATAAAACTAATAGATATAACTAATTACAATTAAAAACTCGAAAGGAATGTTAAAGTAATAATCCAAATATAAAAACAAGTATGATAATTTATAATGGGACTCCATGGGACATGGGAGATAAAAACACAAAATCATTATTTTAGATCAAATAAACTTATTAAAATTTGCCTGAAATGTATTGGGAGTATCCTAAGTATCAAAATAATTTTCAAATTTTCATACTTTTTAATTGGGTGTCGGTGAAATGGGAATGATTTGCAATTTCCAAAACTTATAGGCTTATAAAATCTACCTCATAATATGTTGGCTATACACACTTTAGAAAAATATAATAACTTCAAAATGAAGTATTTGCAAATGGGGGGAGTGAAAGTCCCCTCTCGAAAAAATAAATTTCCAAATTTAATAGAATAAATTACCGCCTGTAAAGTAGAAAATTGAAATAAGTTAATACTTGGGTGTAAAGTAAAGCAGATATAAGAATAAAACCCATGCAGTCTAAAAAGTAAAATATAGGAAATTTAAAAATAGGTCTCATTAGCTTGGGGTGTGGGGGCTCTAAATATACAAATCACTTTCGGTGAGGAAGAGAATCTACATTTTTTAGGAATGTAGTGAAATAACGTCATATAAAATACTTCCAGTTGTTCCTAGAGATAACAGGACTGACAAGGTCAGTGATCCTGTATAAAGCCCTTAAATTTGGAGGCAACTTAGTAATCTCAAATTATACTTGTCTGTTTGAAGAGTGAACATACAGCCTTGAAATTTCCCAGCATTTATTTATGAATGTATATATCAGCTGGTATACATAGGTTGATTGAATATTACATTATAATATAATCACTTTGAACTAGTTTTTTAAAACTTACCAATTAAAAGACATTTGCAAAAAAATTGATTATCAGCAAATAACATATATTATTCAATTACGATTACTATTCCTTCTAAATTTCCACCACGATGTTTAAAGAACAAAGAACAATGATATATAGCAGTGAGAATTTTTCAATAATAATTTTAAAGATAACCAACCTCTCATAATATTTTGTCCAACGCAGAACTATGAGCAGTATTTAGATGAATAACGTTGTTTCTATAGATATTCCATAGCTTAAATGCCTAACTCTTACTGTTAATGCTTTCTCAATTGTTGTAAAATCAGTTTTAAATGTCAAACTATTTTATCTACAATGAGCTAAAAATATTTTAAATATATTCAACCTCACTAGAATGTACACATATAAAAAAAAATGCCTATCTCATTTAGTCTGTTTGTCGGTGAACAAAGGTCGTGAATAAACCATGAATTGTTGAGATTACTTTGTTTATTTATAAGTGGGTTGACCTGGTGGTCTAGGGGTAAGGTGCCAGACCTCTTTGTTGGCGGTCCGGGGCTCCTTCCTTGGTCCCGGCACCGATTTATCTGATTACCAAACCCTTCCTTCACCTCTGACAAGACATCTTGTGAATGTGTGGAATGCCAGGCCTCCACCGTGGTTCGGATCCCACGTTAAACTGTAGGTCCTCCATTTCATCTCACAATCACCCTACCATTACACATTAGTGCAAGTGCGTACAACCCGAACGGGTAGTAAGACGCGTGCTAATAATAATGTTATTTATAAATGGATTTTCACTCTCTTTACTTGCAAATGCAGGTATATTACCTTATTCATTATTATAAATATGCAGATAGCTTGGTTGGATAATATTCTATGGTAGACAACGGGGAAAATTAGTTTTGGGTTCGATTCCCAGCTGGTAGCTTGAATATTTTCCCCGAGAGAGGAATTAACTCAACGGTGACTCACCTTCATACTCACTATTACCACCATACTCACTATCACCATCATACTCGCTATCACCCTCATACTCGCTATCACCCTCATACTCACTATCACCCTCATACTCACTATCACCCTCATACTCACTATCACCCTCATACTCACTATCACCACCATACTCACTATCACCCTCATACTCACTATCACCACCATACTCACTATCACCCTCATACTCACTATCACCCCATACTCACTATCACCCTCATACTCACTATCACCCTCATACTCACTATCACCATCATACTCTCTATCACCCTCATACTCACTATCACCATCACACTCACTATCACCCTCACACTCACTATCACCCTCACACTCACTATCACCCTCATACTCACTATCACCCTCATACTCACTATCACCATCATACTCGCTATCACCCTCATACTCGCTATCACCCTCATACTCGCTATCACCCTCATACTCACTATCACCCTCATACTCTCTATCACCCTCATACTCTCTATCACCCTCATACTCGCTATCACCCTCATACTCGCTATCACCCTCATACTCACTATCAGCCTCATACTCACTATCACCCTCATACTCACTATCACCCTCATACTCACTATCACCCTCATACTCACTATCACCCTCATACTCACTATCACCCTCATACTCACTATCACCCTCATACTCGCTATCACCCTCATACTCGCTATCACCCTCATACTCGCTATCACCCTCATACTCGCTATCACCCTCATACTCGCTATCACCCTCATACTCGCTATCACCCTCATACTCGCTATCACCCTCATACTCGCTATCACCCTCATACTCGCTATCACCCTCATACTCGCTATCACCCTCATACTCTCTATCACCCTCATACTCTCTATCACCCTCATACTCACTATCACCCTCATACTCACCATCACCCTCATACTCACCATCACCTCATCTCATCAGGACATGGAAAGGATGTACTATTAGTACATTAGTACGTCCCTGGACAACGATACATTAGTACTGGGTAATATTTCCAAAAACTGGGCTACGGGTGATGTTGCCCAGACTAGAAATATTATTATTATTATTGATTTGTTTTTAAAGAAGGTTTAATGTAATTCAGACTTAGATCTCTCCTCCCACGGAGAGTATTGCTCAGTCGGTTGATGATAGGGAGCTATCGATCATGTACAACCTTCTTTTTCTCCTCGCGGTGGATCACTAGAATACACTCTCTCATTCTTACGACGGAATACCCTTTCTTCCGTGTTGTCCGATATCATCGCCCATTGTCCACGAAGACCAGGGTTGAAATACCGGACAAGCGGGGAACACAAACGTTAACAATAACTTGTAACCTTAACTCCGCGTACAACACCGACAACAGAAGCTCGAAGAAGCGCCACGGCAACAAAATGAACTACAATGCGTTCTTTTCACACGCGCCCTTCTACTGCCTGCCAACCCGGTACAGTGCTAGTCATAAATTACTTAGCATATCAAGTAAACATACAGTCGGGGAGGCTGTTGGAGCTCAGGGAATAAATATAATGGTTAGACTTAACGATAGGTTTTATTTAATTAATTAAAATTTGATTTGATATTATATACGTAAATTAAAACCATCAGTATCTAATCTTTTATTATGGACTTCATGGTGTATAAGGGTCACTGTGAAAATGTCGTAATAGTATTTTAGACCACAATCATTGGGCATTTATTTTAATCTGTTCTCAATATTATTTCCTAAACTGTATAGTATTTTGACACGACTAGAAAGTCCATTGCCACGCTTGCAAAAGTACGTCATCTATCCTTATCTTGAGCTAAATTAATCCAGTCCATCTCACAACATCCTATCCCTATCTTGAGCTAGTTCTATCCAGTGCACCTCATTACACCCAATCTCTATCTTGAGCTAGTTCTATCCAGTCCACCTCATTACACCCAATCTCTATCTTGAGCTAGTTCTATCCAGTCCACCTCATTACACCCTCTCCCTATCTTGATATAGTTCTATCTAGTCCACCTCATTACACCCTATTCCATCTTGATCTAGTAAATAACGTATCTCTCTAGTGAGTGGAGTATTCTGGATTAAATTCCCAGCATGATATGAAAGTCAATAATGAAATTAGCTAATCCCCTTTCGTACAGATGAATAGACAGCTGAAAAACTGGCTGTTGGTTATGCTATAGAAATAAGTCAGTTTCTAAGACGTTCTATGATACAAATCGTTAGTTAAGAAACTTATAGTTAGTACCATTAGTAAAATAAAAGAGCCGTTTGGAGGCCATTCGTAAATGAAATGCTACAAATCTTGCAAGAAAAGGAAACTAAACTGACACCAAATGTTTTTATTTAAAGCACCTATTCGTACTATGTGCGTAAATAAATTAAGGTTAGGTTAGGTTGGGTTATTGTTTCCACGCTGTCCTATTATACGTAGTTAAGAAAGAATCCTCTTCTGTGGCCGCGTGGTCTAACGCGCCACTCTCGTGTTAACTGCCAAGCGTGGGGAGATTAGGGTTCGAATCTCAGACGGGTGTACTGAGTTTTTTTTTAAATAGTGTTCCCCTCTCCCTCCACACAAATGCTGGTACACTTCCTATAAATATAACCTTCCTTGTCCCTAAAACCATTAGGGTTAATTAGTACATAAGTGTATAACCCAAACGGGTAGTAAGACGTGGTGATACAAATAAAATATGGGGATGGGGCAGGTAGTGTTTGAGAAGAAATGTACCTTAATTTGCATGGAGAGAAAGTAGGAAAAATCAACCTAGAAATATCAGACCAAAATTGGGACCTGTATAAAACCAGTCACCTGCAATCCAGTCTAATTTATAAGTGTGACGCGTTAGACTACGCGACCAGCGATGCGGGTGAAATACTCCTAATCCCTGTGTTTGTTTGTGTGTTGTACCAATGGATATTAAGCGAACAATTGAACCTAATATTCTCGTTACCTCTCGCGTAGCTGTGAATCTCTCTTGCCGCGGACTGTACCGTCGCTATATTTGAGCGATATAAGAAGGGTGATGGTGAAGAAGGGGCAGAAGATGAGGGGGGAGGGGGGGGGGTCGCCCCGTGGGAAATAACGCGCCACCGTTACGGTAACGGGCAGACAGTGAAAAAAGTGGTTCGGATGGTTGAAGCAGGGGGGGGGGGGTGCGCTATTGTTGGGTGGGTGAAGTAAATGCATACGTGTGTGTGTATGTGTGTTTGTAAGGACGCGAGTAAAAGGAAGGAGAAATTGCACACTTTACATCTGTTGAGATACAGTCGTGTCCTTTATACATCCTTCCAAAGTTCTCGCTGACTACAGTACAACCCATTTATAGTAGCGTAAGAAATATTTCACAAACCAGGATTTGTAAGTTCCATTTTATTTTGTTAAATTAAAAATAAGTTTGCTCCATATATTTGGACTAAGGAAATTGCACCAGGGAAAACTGCGCTTTCCCAGAAAAAAAAAGGGGGGGAAATTGCGCCCTCCTATCGATCATCACACCATTGGTGGGAAAAGTGCACCCCACACATTGTTTTACACACTTACAAAACAAGGACCTAACCAAGTGTTTGAAGAGTCTAGCCTAAATTTAAAAGATTGAGTAAAAAGACGTCAATAATTAGTTTGGTAACTTCTATTTATACGTTCACATCAATTGCTTACAGATACACACTAATCTTTATTTAATTGAAAGACCTAACTTAACCTAACCTAACCTAACCAGGCAAATAGACAGGTGCGATGAACCGATCTAGCGGTGTAAATGGTAAGGTCGTGAGGAAGTGGGTGAGACAGACAAGGTCTTTGTGGGTGCACTTTTCCCACCTATTAGTGTGATGATTCATGGGAGGGCTCATTTTTCCTCTTTTTTCCGGGAAGGAGCAGTTTTCCCGGGCGCTATTTTCCTGACACAAATATTAACAGTCCAAGTTATCAGTATACTAACACCAGGCGGAAAGGGAATCGAGGGTTAAGATTTTTTTTTTGCACCGCGTCTTACTATCCGTTCGGATTATACGCTCCATTTGACACGTATTTTTCCGAAGACTACCGTACTCAAGACTTCCAGAAAGACGTGTCGTTGTTGTCGGTCTTGGAAAATTCTCTCTTACTCAATAACTCGCTCGTTGAAATGTCCAGAAGACAAACTTCCCCCTCTACTGTTTCGCCGACTGTAGTAGAGATCCTCTGGGTGAACATGACAAACCCATCCAACGTCAGGAATGTACCCACAATTCCCGGAGGAGTCAAGACATGTATTGCACTTGCATCCAATCAGCCACATATATAATATATATATATATATATATATATATATATATATATATAATATAATATAATAGTTAATACCACCTCACTACACCACTCTCTCTTACTACAGAGTAAACTCCATTACTTCTTTTTTTATACAGCCCCATGATGTAGCGGTCAGTGCACTTGGCTTCGAGTCTAGGGGTCCCGTGTTCGATTCCCAGCTGGTAGCTTAAGTTCTTTTCCCGAAAGGGGATCACTCCAACGGTTGTCAGGGTTTGGTTAGTTGGGCTTAAGTTAGGTTGAGTTTCTACTGGTTCACTAATACCACCACACCTAATTATCGACAAGGTACTAAGCGAATTAACATCATTATCGACAAGGTACTAAGCTGAAACTTGGGCACACTCATTATCACGACAAGGTACTAAGCTGAAACTTGGGCACACTGATTAAATAAGTCCCAGGGGGGATTTTTCCCTCCCCAATCACCTGGTCTATTAATCATGACATTTTTAAGAGAGAAAAAAACTGAAAACAAAAATATACCTGGTATTTGGCATAGCCATGGACACAAATAACACTATCATCCATTTAAAAAATAAAAAATTCTAAGCTGGGAACATATCTTGAGCGAAATCTGAAATTGTTTTTTAGAACAGCGTCTTAATATTCGTTCGGGTTATACACTTATGTACTAATTACACTAATGGTTTTACGGATTAGGAAGAATACATTCAGAGAAAGTGTACTCGCATTTGCGTGGAGAGAGAGGGGAAAATAATTTTAAAAATACCTCAGTACACCAGACCGAGTTTCCACCTCGATCTCTCAGTCATCGGCAGTCTAGTCTCTTACGAGAGTAGCGCGTTAGACCACGCGGCCACCGGAGAGAGTCAAGTCCCTTAGTAATTTATTAAAAGTAAAGCAGCCACATCATCCTATAACCACGCCCGCCACCCCAAGTCCCATCTGTATTTCAGCCGGGAAGGGGCAGTGTCCTGTTTCCGGTCACAATCCGCATGAGAGGTACCACAGAGGAACATCTGTCGATACTCACCACTCACCACTCACCGGTGAGAAGGGTGGAGGGAGGGGAGGTATGTGGTTATTAATGTTGCAAGATATAGAGAGAGCTTTAGTGAGGTCAAAGCTGCCCTAAAGCTTTGAATACAACAGGGACCAAATCCCACATCTGTGGATGCCGTACTAAAATTAATAAATAAACAATATCTAAATAATTTTACATACAAATAAAAAGTTACTAAAAATAAAATGTTACGGTGCATCGTCTACACTTTCTCCCGCTTTTATCTTAATATAAACAGTTACAAAAAACTCGTAAGATTTGCTAAACAAAATAATAGATCTATACATTGTTGTAGAAACACTCCAACAAAGATAAGAAATGAAATAATACACACTATTACATACTTTATAGCAATATAAACTAGGAACACTATTACATACTTTATAGCAATATAAACTAGGAACACTATTACATACTTTATAGCAATATAAACTAGGAACACTATTACATACTTTATAGCAATATAAACAAGGAACACTATTACATACTTTATAGCAATATAAACTAGGAACACTATTACATACTTTATAGCAATATAAACTAGGAACACTGAGTTATAAACATATATATGTTTATAACTCGGAAATAATTGATTTTATAAAAATTTATTTCAATAAAAGATGTTAATGTTTAATCTGACTACAACTTTACTATGAAAACATTTTTCGTATCTCAAATAGTTGAGGAGAAATTATGAACATTGGAAAATTTCCCCCATGTAAAGTAACCTCAAAGTTATTTTCATGTGAAAATGGGAAGTGTTATCTTGTTTATGATAGGCCTAATAAACAGTGTCTAAATATATAATTTAATCAAAATCATTGAACCTAATTTTGAAAAAATCTATTTTTTTCCCTCTTTTTGTCCATCAGTAAACTACCCTTAATTTTAGGGTTTGATATCTAATTCTAATGACCCCTCGGAGGGATCTTATGAAAACCCCATGGTTAAAAGAAGGTAGATTTTTTCTTAATCAGATATTTGTAAATAATTGTTACATTTAGATGAATTCATGATGTTAGTCTTTTCATTGCATATTAACTATATTTTTAGTTTTCATTTGTAAATCACGTGTTTGAATTAGTCGTGTAGATTCACTATGAGTTTTTGTTTGAAAAAAAAATTTAAATAATTTTTTGTACATTTAAATTATTTAAAAAATAATTTTCGTACATTTTTATGTCGTCCGTATTTGCAATGGTAGCAATCCCCAAAAGCATTGATACTATACTGGGGGAGATATAGTTCCAGACACACACAAATTTAAACTTTGTATTCCACCCCCCTCGGCTCTTAGCAGCTACAATGACACGGTTCTCTATTCCCAACAAAACTTACCCTCACAGTCCCGGGGGACCTAGCCCCCCTGTTGGATCCCGTGTGCCTCCCCCCCTCCCCCTTCGAGCCGACTTGTCCCAGTTCGACCCATTTCGGTTCTTTCATCCACCCCTCCCCTCACGATAAGATGAAATTGCCTAAATTCGATTATGATCTCGAGGCACTTTTCGAAATCAATGTGGAAATGGAGTATTTTCTTTGCTTCTTACGGGGTTTGTCTGTCACACTATTCAAAAAAGTTTTGATATAACAAAAAAAAAACTTGAAAAATATTTGTTTCCAAACAATTTTCAAAACATATGTTGGATGTAAAGTAATATTATTTGAAAGGAAGTTAGATTAATGTTTTTTGTAAAGTACTGATAAGTTAAACTAACATCGGCCATGCTTTTTGTATTATTATTTTAGCATCGTGTTTTCTTCCCTTTCTTTTTTTTATAGTGATGGCTTAAATGATGTGGGACCCAAACAGTTTTTTTTTAAATAGTTATTTTGGTTCTGCATCTATAAATGGCCTACCATACTATGTGGGACATACCTTATTGGTGAACAGGAGAATAAAAACAATTACATTAAAAAATATATATATTCATGTGTCCCATTTGACGTATCTGAGCTATAATATTGTTAGTATTCCATTGATGTGGAGTTTCTTAACATAATAGGAACCTTCGCTGGCCGCGTGGTCCAAAGCGCTACTTTTGTGTTGGACTAGATC
The DNA here is from genome assembly GCA_039000515.1 of Timema cristinae. Taxonomy (NCBI): domain Eukaryota; kingdom Metazoa; phylum Arthropoda; class Insecta; order Phasmatodea; family Timematidae; genus Timema; species Timema cristinae. The sequence continues at coordinate 25,416,590 of JBCFYV010001001.1, read as the reverse complement.
GCCGAAGATGGGGACATCATAGTTCGATACCGGTCGGGTGCACTGAGGGTTTTTTCTAAAATGTTTTCCCCAATCTCCCTCCACGCAACTGCCGGTTCATTTTAGCGTAATCAGTACATAGGCGTATAAACCGAACGTGTAATAAAGACGCGGTGCTAAAAAAAATTAATACATTATAAGAAGTGCTCAAAATGGACGGACACTTTCGACCTAAAAACAAGCCTTCAGTCGTCATGTCGTAGATTACCGCACTCTTTCAAAAATACCGGGTGTTTGGAATAACAGATAGAACGATAACAATAAGCTTGTGTAGTTCAAACACATGTGCTACTTACGTGTTTGTTAGTTCTGGATCTTGTTTGGCAAATTTAAAGTTTCTAGCTCATCTGGAAGTGGGCGAGTCAGCCGTGTGGCTTTATAGTGGTATAATTTGTAAACACAGCTGAGCTATCTGTCTTGGATTTACATTCAAAATGTGAACATAGTATAAGTCTGAGAGAATATCATATATTTAAATCGGGAAACCACATAAAAGGTAACGAAAAAAATTGTACATAACCTGGTCCTACACAGAAAGAAAGCTTTTGAATTTTTTTCAGTGAACATTAAAAACATTTTACAATAACTTTTCAATCCTATGAAAATGGGACTTCTTTTTAATAAAACTGCAGGTAAATGGCCGGAAAATATAAAATATGACGATAGTAAAATAAATAATAAGATGACGAATGATGATTATTTTTTAAATTTACCTCTAGGCCTAATGTAGAAAACCAGATAGATAATATTTCCAGCAGGTTCAGTTGATATTGTCATCTTCTGGTATCTTGGGACTACTGGTTGTATATTTTAGAGTAAATGAGAATTTTAGACGAATAATAAAATATAAAATGTTTAAAAAAATCAACCTAATTTGAATCAGAATCAGTCGGAAATAATAATAATAATAATAATAATAATAATAATAATACTGCTTATCTGGGCTACATCTCTCGTAGTACAGTTTGTGGAAATATTATCCAGTACTAATGTACTAATGGCCTTTTTATTGTAAATTTTTATTGATTAATTCATAAATATCATAATTTATTGATATATTATACATGTTTGATTATTTATAACTGTGTAAAGAATAATAAAAAAATAATAGGTTCATAATTGTCTGTGCACATTAGAATTTTCCTAGCGTGTTTTATACGAACAATTTATGTGTGGCAACGCTGAATATTTACTAGTAAATAAATATAGAGTGATATCACAAATGATATGAAAAATTACCTGCTTTAAAAACTATATAGATGGATACAAATAAATCTAAATCTAAATGTAAATGTATCATGTTCAGAAATTATGTTTTAAATCATCCTAAGGGGGTGTTCCATTAGCCCTACCCAATAAAAACTACAACTTTTGATAAAATGTTAATAAATAAAACACAAAAATAGTATGGATCGATAAATAAGATTCTAGGAGACAACTACATGAAAGTTGAGTTAATTCAGATTAATATTAGTAGGTTAAATTATAAAAGATACAAGTGTGAGCTCGTCCCCCACCCCCTCCCCCCTTAGGATTGCTAACCAACCAAACCCTGGTGATCATTGGTTTAATTCTCCTTTCGGTAAAAAAAAAATATCCAAGTTAACAGCCGGGAATCGTAGCTGGGACCTTTAGACTCTTAGCCATGTATACTGACCGCTACACCACGGGGTGGCCAGTAATAATTGTCAATATCTTATACAATTGTATTTATAGGTTACAATATGCATTTTAAAAAAAATTGTTATTTTTTCTTTTCAAATATTCCATAAATCCAAGATTGGCTTCTGTTCTTTCTACGTCGGTTGAAAGAAATAGGGACTTTCTTTCCTCCTTCCCAGATGAGCGATCCATCAACTGACAAACATTCGATTTGAACGCGAATTCCTAGTCAACACGCGTTATACGCACAAATGAGCCCATTTATCACAGTCACAAATACAACAAAAAAAAAAGGAGAGAAAGAAAGAGATGGAAAATAAAGAACTTCTCTTTTTTTCAAGTTCTCAGAAGCGAAGAAGGGTAATTCGTTCACGGGCTATCACAGGACGGAATCAGTTAAAAAAACAGTTGGATAAGAAACGTACCGAGATTCACAGGGAGAAGGATTTTTGTATTTAAAAAATAAAAAGAGATATAAAGAAATAAGTTATGAAATATTTTTCTCGTAGTAACCTTTAACCTTATATATATATATATATATATATATAGAAAATATTAAGGAAATAAATTTTTCGTGCAGCCGTCATAGCAAACAAAGTAGCCCCATAACTTATTTGGTGCTGGCTGACACTCACAGCTGACAGCTGACGGCTTTGATAAGTTACCAGACCAAATTATGTATCTCTACGCCGAATCATATGATCTGCAAAAACAAGTGTTTAGCAGCTGTCACTTCTGACAGTAAAAATTTAGGTATATACCTAAATGTTGACTGTCAAAAGTCAGCTGTGAGCTGTCAGTCAGCACCAAAGAAGCCACGGGGCTACTGAACATCAGATTCTACGGCTTTGGTATGGAAATTGAAGTTTTTTAAAATCTTATTTAAATTTCATAGTATTTAAAGAGTACTTTCTAAATACAGGTCTTTATTACTATACGGGCTAGAAACCAATCACCATTGGGTGCCATTGAGGACAGAACCTGGGTCACCTAGGACAAGAGTCAGTGTCCCTTACCCAGGGAGGGGGCAGGGTAAAAAATTACCAAGGGTGGCAGATTTGGAAGGACGTCAAAAGTGAGAATATAATATTTAAAAACAATATATTTTATCCCCTTAAGTAAGAATGTAGGTAATGTCAAAAAAATGTAATTCTTCAAATTAATTCATGTTTCTTAATTTTAGACTAGAGATAATAAATATTCAGGTTTTCCAAATATTCAATAGAACATTGTAATAAAAAAAAATACCTCTCTTTTCTCACGAAGCGCTCAATCGGTGAGTCTCCACCTCTCGAGGTATTCGTGGCGGGATGCTTTAGGTTGGTACTTCTGACATTTTAGTGTAACCGGGACGAGACAAAAGGAATTACCCTGGGGACTTACCTGTTAGAGAATCCCCACGGCGCTGAAAGGTCTTTGTTATGAAGAAGAAAAAAAGCTAGATTCTATGTTTGATACTGAAAGTGTATATATAAAATGTTGGGCTAGGGTACCAAAAAGTATGCGAAGACGTAATATGTTGTGTCGGTACAAGGAACAAATTATCGTTTCATTAGTGTTCACAAAATTTTAATTTACTAGTTCAAAAAATATATATGCCCTACTTATTTGACGCCTAATAATTTATAATTCTAATACTACAGTATTAGAGCTCCAAAGGTAAGTTACATATTATTATAATGATATTCTGTTAATTAGATATGACCATTCAATTATAACAATAACGCAACTACTGATCTTATTTTACAAGTTGATAGATAAGATCTCCTATCAGTGCCAATAAATAGTCGCTAAGAAGGTTGGTAAGATGTGTCGTCCTCTTGCCAACTTATTTAACTACAAAAAACAAGATGTCTTAATAAACTAAAAATGAATGCGTATCTGCAGTCCTTAGTCCAATGCTAGTAAATAGAAAGTTCTTACAGGTATAAACCTACCTTCAATTTCCCTTCTTGATAAAAAGACTTGTCTAATCTTCCGGAGTCCCATCCAAATATTTAGAGATGAATATCTTTCACTTTCGCAGGCTAGTGTGGACAATATTTATATTCATTCTGATACCAAGCAGGCAGGATTCAATCCACACTGGTTTCCGGTAGAAATTATGATGAAAAATAAGACAAAATTCAACTTGAAGTTAACACCAAAACAGGTTTACTACCCAAAAACCAGCCCATCCATTTTATTTATTTTTTCCTAAAAAATACTGTTGTCATCGCAACCAAACAATTACAATAATCAGATGAAATCAATGTAGCAGCGTATAGAGTAATTAATAATAATATGGAAGCTTCAGTGGTGTTGTCCATAGAGAATAAAAAAAAAGTTCAGTTAAAAAATATTAATTGATACAAAAATACGTAGGCAGGGTACGCAGCTTAGATAAATAACATAATAAGAACTAGCGAAAATACAGATATATGGTGAGTATTTTTTACAACATTTAAGTTCCTGCTCCAAACTAGATCCCGCTTCACAATATGGAGTCTTGAAAGATTTGAACCTAGACTTAAGGCGGTTGTCTCGATCGACTATAAATATCGGTCGGGTAAAGTGACTTTATTTTTCCTAAATAGTTTGCTAATATTCTTCTTTTTTATTTTATCATCACGTCTTAATACCCGTTCAGGGTTATACGTTTACCTATTAATTACGCTAGTGGTTTTATGGACGAGGAGGGTTACATTTATAGGTATATACTCGCAGTCGCGTAGAGGGAGAGAAGAAAAACCATTTTCAAAAAACTCTTGGTATACCCAACCGAGATTCGAAACTTGATCTCCTCGTCATCGGTAATCTTGTCTATTGCGATAGTAGCGCGTTAGACCACGCGGCCACCTAATCAGGTCGTTATAGGTCGATTCGTCAAAAGGTCCGCTTACCAGACAGAGAGCCATGGATCGGGCCGCAAGATTGACGTGCTTGCCTTCAACTATGCGACCACCGATCCAGGCGAATAATACGTTAAAACTAGATTTGAATGCCTAGTCGCGAGTCCTAGTGTTCTATATTCAAACTGCCAAACAAAAGCAATACAGGCCTTGCTACTTTGTATTTCCGCTGTTCTTTCTAACACCTCTACGACTGCTTGGATAACATCACACAAGTTTTATGGGGAAAGAGTGAGAATTAAGGGGGAGGGGGTGGAGCTATTTAAGGGGACGTTCATCCCTCTTCGCCCATTATTTCCACCTCGTGAAGAATAGGACTGTCAGATCGTACACATGAGAAACTTCTGTGAAACAGAACACGTGACCACCAACACTTTATAAATGCAGAAAAAATTGGAAGAGGAAAAACATGAAAAACTCTTATAATTTGCTTAGGTTAACATTTAAAAAAAAAATTATGTATGTGCTTTAACTCCAGCATTTTATTCTTTCACTCGCTTCAGTGGCCACATGGTTTAAGGCACTACTTTCGCAGTAGACTATAATGCATATGATGGGGAGATTGAGGTTCGAATCTCGGTCGGGTGTACTGAGGGTGGGTTTTTTTTTCCAAAAAGTTTTTTTTTCATTCTCCCTACATGCAAACGTGAGTACACTTCCTCTTACTATGATATTCCTAATCTGCTACAACCATTAGCCTAGTTAGTATAATAGCGTTTAACCCAAACGGGTAGTATGATGTGGTGTAGAAAAACCTTCACTAATGAGCTAGGTAAAAAAATGGTCGAATTGAAGTAAATATAGTGTTAAGGGTGAGAAACCATTTGAAAAAAATTACCATCATCATGTCCGTGATTTGAACCTCAAGCTCCCAATAACAGGAAAACAGGGCTCAATGAGACTGACATTCAGTCAGCGTGACCACCAATGGAGGGAAAAATAATTGTATAACTTATGTTTGTCTAACACAACAAATTGGGTTTTTTATAAGAGACCCTTCTTACTAAGTTGTTACCCTTCGGTATGATGCTGATAAGAAGAGCCTTTTCTAACAGCTAACAAACTTACTAGTACCTTTCACGTATTCATACGTCAAGTCATGAGATATTAATCTGTAACTGTTTACATATTTTAGCTACATCTAAGTTAATAATAATATAATAATATACGTCTATTATAGTAAAATTTTATCAATTTTTGTCGTAAAATAATAAGTTTTTATTTTATAAAAAGCTCTTTCTATGAAAACCGGACTATAACGGAAGCTGCTAAGTGGCAAACGCTTGAAACGTTGTTTATAGTTAATCCTGATCATCTAGTTAGTATCTAATTAACTATTTTATTTTGTTTTAATTATTTCTGTAGCTAAACGTGAGAATAATGAAATAGCTTCCTCCTTTCAGTTTTTTTTTAAATCACCAGATCTTACTTTCTATTTAGGTCTACTCATATGTAGTAATTATGATAATGAGTTAGGAACGAGTAAGGTTGAATTACAATTCGCGTGAAGGGAGAATGGGAAACCATTTAGGAAAACTCGGTACAGACAATCAGGATTCGAAACCCAATCTCCTTGACATCGGCAGTCTAATCTATCGCGAGAGAGTGACACCTTAGACTATGCAACCACAAAGGTAGGTTTCATAAAATTGACCAGCAGTAGCGTGGAGTATTTTCATGGTAAGTAGAGTTAGTTTGAACTGTACCTGTAGAATGGTATTATTATTCAGTTGGCCAGGTATCTATTATTATTATTATTATTATTTATTATTATTATTATTATTATTATTATTTAGCACTGCGTTTATACTACCCGTTCGTGTTTATACGCACTTACGCTAATGTGATTGTGAGATGAAATGGAAGACCTACAGTTTAACGTGGGATCCGAACCACGGTGGAGGCCTGGCATTCCACACATTCACGAGTTTTGATTAATACAAGTCTTGTCAGAGGTGAAGGAAGGGTTTGGTAATCAGATAAACCTGTGCCGGGACCGGGGATTGAACCCCAGAGCCCCAGCACAGAAGTCCGACACCTTACCCTAGACCGACAGTCACCAATGCCACGTATCAACGAAAGTATGTTATCATGTGATGTTTGTAAACAAGAGGCCATTTGTTATTGGTCAAATGACGACTGGAAAAGAAGGGGGAGGGGGTGGGTTGGAAAATATCACAGGTCTACTTTTAAAAATATTATGGAAGGATGTGATTATGGATGTAGTTTGTTTTAAATATGCAATGTGCCACAACAAACAGTCAACTATGGTGTACTAAAACATGTTAAAGGTTAATAGAGAATTAATTTAAAATATGTATCATAGAGAAACTAATAAGTGTGTACAAATTGTTATACTTACATTAATTAAATAAATAGATTGTGAGTTTTATTGGAGTTTAATAAGTAAAGTTTATTGGTGATAAAATAATAGGCCTTAGCAACAAAAACTTAAACAAGTAAAAATTACTGTAAGGTTAAAATTAAAAATTTGATGGTATGAAACAATACATTTACAAATATTAAATTTAGAATAATTAAATATGAGAAAATGCTGTTAACGGTTTAGTATTGGATTTTTAAATTTGTCATTAAAATAAAATGACACAAAATGAAAAATATTTTAATTCATATTCCTATCTGATGTAAGAAGTCCCTTACTCTTTGATGTATTGTAGAACATTTAACAACCCTGGCAACACTCCACGGCACGCCACTGTAGTTGACCCACATTTAGAGTAAGTCAGGGTGGGTAATTGTTCGTTTCCAGTCCACCCCTGCCCTGTGCGATAAGGCAAGTTGACGTGATCCGACCTTGAAGATGATAAATTACCCAGAAGGTTTCCCCTTAGTCTCACTCTGCATTGACATGTTACACCCCCGCGTGTCAGTTCAGTCAGATCATGTTAGATCATGTTAGATCATGTTAGATCGTTTAGAGCAGAGGTCCCCAACCTTTTTGTACCTTTTTAGAGCACATTCAAAACTAACGGTAGTGCGGCGGGCACCAATTAATTTTCAAAGGGAAAGTTATACCCGAACATAATTCAAAATTTAAATAACACACATACAAAAATATATATTATTAAAAATAATTGTGAGTTTCAAATATTTTTTTTATTAATTCGTATAAAAAAATAACGGAAATGGTACACACGCAAAGTTAATCCAAAACCAATTTAAGCAATTGAAACAATTTTCACCAAACCAAACGTCTATGTCAATAAATAAAAAAAAACTCCTTTATTTACGGTTTTAACGAGACCAAAATAAAGACACAAGTAAATATTTCACTACTTACCACCATTTTGGAGCTTAGGTACATTATAAAATACATATAGACGAGGCCGTGGTGGCGTATGAGTAAGCAAAACCTTTCGGACGCGGTTTCTCTTTAAGATTCGTATTCGTGGCACTTTAAACCATGTAAAAACACAAGTTGCCACCAATTCTTGTGGTCGGGCTTCCCTTGGGCCGCCATTAAAGATGGTGGACGGGCTAAGACCCATTGACTTCGTTATTTCGGTAATCGCTCATCCGATTTCAATAATTTTGTGTTTTTTCTACCAGGAAGATCATAAATTAGTCTTTAAAATGTGTTGTTATACATTTTTTCATAACTCCTTTTGTTATCTTGTAAAAATTCAAAAATCTTTATGCTTAATAAAAAACTAAATATTTCACCTTCAAATGGAATTATTCATTTCTTCGCTAAATTTTGTATCATTTAAATAAACAGTTCCAAACCATTTCTAACACACATCGTTCAGTCATTTAATAATCTTACATGGCGGTAATATTAAAACAACCTTAATCTTGCCACCGGTTATTGTGGGACAATAAATTTATCACTGAAGCATTTGCTTTTTATTTGAAATAATGAAAACAATAACTCAGTAAAGTAATAAATGAGTACCTATAGATTGTTCAGTAAAGATGTAAAAGAATTAGATCCATACACTTTATTCAATAAAAAGGATTACTATGATATCCATCAATCAAGTGAGACATATACTGATTCGTTTTTACAGTCTTCGGCAAAACAAGCATAAAGTCCAACTAAATGTCATATAATGTTTCCTGCAATTACATGGTGAAATTATGTCATCAGGCACGGCTTTTTTTGTGAAATATCTTGGCTAAGGTTCATTAATATGTTCTTCGTATTTAAAACCCTAGATTAGTGAGTGTCTCGTTAAAAGGGCTGACAGAATTAATCCTAATGTATGCTTGGGCAAATGCTCGTAATGCACCTTAATATAAAGCATCTGATGTGCATGTAATTGTCTCTAATACAACCCGTATGGTCATAGAACACGAATAGATGTATAGCAGATATCGTCAGCAGTTTGTTCGGGTTCATTTATTTGTGTTAAATACAATTACAGTTTAGTTACAATACGTAACCAACCACTCAGAATTGCTATTGCACGTAGAGATTTGTGATGGAGGTATCTCCGCATACGAATTAGAAAGGGGTGCTGTTTTCAGATGGTGAAACTCTTTAGAGTTTGACAGGAAAGTGATGTAGGATGTCGAATGGCTAGACTTCGAATCATCTAACTTGTTATTGTTCGGAGATTTACAACTTGGTTAAAGTCATTGCTTTCTTGATACAAGACCATTGCCATTACATGTGTTGTATTATTGACACTCAAGGTTTCTTCCTCAAAATCTGTGTTGTCAATGGCGCCATGTAAGAAGAGAAATGGATTATTTATAAAATTAGCTTGAACTGGAACAATTAGAGATTGATTTTCCCAGATTACTTTTCGACAAAGCTCTTCATCTATATCATGTAAGGCAGTATAATATGAAATGCACTGACCTGATTTGAACAACATGTTAATGATGCTTTGATCGAGTAGGATGGTGAACAGACTATGCCAAGGATACATGCTTGGGAATACTCATTCCTCCAACAGTAAAATAAAAGTCAATATAAATGTATTTAACACGACATAGCTTGCTATCACCTAGTGTTCTTTCATTAGAAAACAGATGGTCCATGAAGAATACCCACAGTGGTGGAAGCTCGAAGTTGTTTAATTTATTTTATACTACAATTTTATCTTTGACACAACCTTCAGATCGTAATTTGTATTGTGGTATTTATTCTCTTAGCTGAATTGCAGTGTCTTTCAAGTTTATATGGAAATTATTTACTTATCAAATTCATTCAGCCATTTTTCCTATAGGAATGTTACTCATCAAAACAAAATGTGTTTTGAATCCATCTGATGGATACGAAAATACCTTTTCACCAAAATTATCAATTATAAGATATCTTGGAGTTCCGTTTTCAATACAAATGCCCTCTACTCCAGAAATTTCAACAATCGATTGGTCAAATAAGATAGTTCAAAAGTCTTATTTTTTTAATTCAGTCCTTATTTGCGCTAATAACTGATTTAGTGATTCTTGTAGAAGTTCACGAGGAATTGTTTGCGAGAGCCATCCACCCTTGTTTCCTGGATTCCTCCTAGTGTAACTAGTTTCCAAGCCATGACTTATGGTGTCTTATTTCGTTACTGCCATTAACCTGTAGTACCACTTTTGAATTTTGAACTTTTTCTATACTAAAGTGTTGTACTAATTTTGTATCGTTTTGTAACACAAAGAAAAAGTTTTGTAGCCGTACCAGTTTTGAGTAATTAACTTACCAAAGTGGTGACTCCAGGTTAACGCTGTTGTACCACTTTTGAATATATTTTTTTAATGCCAAAGTTGTATACTAGTTTTGTAACATTAGCCGCTAGCTAAAGTTACAATACTAGGAATTGTAAACTTACCCAATTCTACAAGACGTCAGCGGCCATGCTCATGTAAACACTGCGAGCCACTTATCAACACACACCTGGCCGTCAAGACCTTCCTTGTAAGACTGAGGCGCGTCAACTGGAATACGTCACGCCGTTTCTGCTTGCCCAAAGACCATAAGAAGAAAAGAAGTAACACTCCACCAAGTTTACGAGCGGGCTTCTACTAGATCCGTGAGGCTCCTAGAACCTTCTCCACCCTGTCTACGTTCTTTGGTCCCCCCCCCCTTGACTATGTTCTGCAAGCCGTGTTTTGTGCATATAAAAGACCAACCATGTGAAGTGTGAGCCACTCTTGGGCTGGCGTTGGAATTCGCCTGAACAGGCGAACGCTTCAAAATTAACGATGTAAGCTAAATTCAGTTTAGATGAAATCTTTAACGTTTCTAAAATTCCGTTTAGGCACTTTGTTGTTATTTCATAATGGATAGACTTGATCTTTCAAACTTGCGTTTTAGTGACTTTCCATGATAAATGGACTTAAAACTTTCATACTGGCATTAGGTTGCGTCTTCAAATATCTGCCTACATATAACTTAAAACTTTGCACTTAGCAGTATGCATATAGTAATTGGACTTTATGACTTTTCAGATTTAATATGTTAGTGAAACAAGTTACGATTTTACTTCGTTTGGGCATTTGTGTTGATTTAAATGACAAGGCAAAGTTCACAGTTAAGATTTAGATCTATTATGATTGAACGTAAAACTTCAGGCATAATAAATTTAAATTGCGTAAAGGTTGCTGGGATCATATTATGTTATGTATACTATTTATGATGTTACGTTTTGTGCACTTATATTATTGAGCGTAATCTCAAAAAAACCTGCTTTTGTTAATTATTTTCAAAGGTTAATAAGTTTGGTGCTGAACTTATAAATTATGTCATTCATAATTTTACCTTGTCTATGAACTTTAAATATAAACCTCGTAAGGTGTTTCATTAAGCTAATGTTTATTGTATTAGGATAGTTCTTGTTGGGTTGTTTTTGATGTTCACCTTTGAACATGAATTACCTGCCGCCATCAGCGCACCATAGGGGTAAAAGGAAGTTGTTATAGCAACCAAGTTGTGGTTGTAAACGAGAGGTGTAGGCCAATCTAATGCATGGGTCAATCCAACACCAACATCTGGTAATACGTCAGTTAGGTTTAATCATATACCCCCTTCCCCTTTTTGGGACTGATGAGGTATTAATAATAATGTTTATAGGTTATATTTTGGTAATTGTCTTATTGAACTGTACGAGGTTAGGCTGAGGTTTATTTGTTGCTTTCACGCCAAACTGTAGCTTTCCTGAGTAAGCGTAGATGTTTGCTTTCAAATTTGGCGCTCATGGTATGAGGCCATTGAATAAGGTTGTAAAGACGTTACATACTTGTGATTGTTTATGTATTTATATCTATTTTTGTTCTCTTTTTTGAGAAGTTATAATAAATTATTCTTGATGGTGATATTCGTTCCTTCTTTATAAGTATCATCCTTCGGTTATTATAAGTTAAGTAGTTCATGTGAGGTAATCACTAATATGGTATGACGTTTGGGCTGTGTTGATCGACCTTTGAGGGCGACCGTGAGAACTTGCCCTCTTCTATCTCTAATTGCGTGTGCTGGGTGTTATCTAGCTTACCCAGCGGGTATAACAAGCTCACTCACCCAGCCCACTCTATCGATTGTTATTGTGTTTTTTCTTAAATTTCCTTATTAAGTGTTTGAACCCTCTCTTTTGGATGGTAGATCTTAATTGTGGTTCAAAACACTGCGCAACTCTGCTAAAGAGTGCGTGCACGGGTGTGTTCAACCTGATATTGCTTGTTTGACCTTTGTTTCATGACCCAACCGTCCGCCATGGCCTACGCACCTGGGAGCCTAGTCAACACCAAGTCCGACATCTACAGACTCAATTCTGCAGACCTACGCCATGAGCTCGAGGGAAGAGACATCCCGTTCCCCCCCGACGCGAGCGTGGGAGTGCTGCGGTCCTTGCTTTCGGATAATTTCTGTAAGTCGGACGCCTCTGATACTGTAGCCATTAGCCATGCTGTTAGCCAACCTTCCCTAAGGGATAGCGATTTGCCCAAGTTGAACAATGTAGAGTTGGAAGAGGCGGGAGAGCACACTAGCCCCCCCATTGATCCTGTTAGGAGTCATTCTATTACTACCCCCTCTAAAACACTTAGTAAGATTGCCGGCGATAGCCTTAAATTATTACCTGTTTGCGACGGTCAATCTCCTAACGTATTGTTTAAGTTTTTATTAGAAGCAAACAGGGTCTCAAAACTTAGGCTTGTGGGAGATACAGAGTTTTTGATCCTTTGTATGGGGAAAGCCACGGGTTTCCTAGCTCATTTAATTTCCGATTATGTACAATTAGGTCTTAGCTGGAGGATTGCAAGAGTTCGTATTTTGGAGTCCTTAGTCTCCAGGAGGGAGAAAGAGAGGCTGTGTGGGCAACACGTACGACGTTTTCAAAATCCTCAGGAGCCATTTAGGGTTTTTATATTAGCTGTCTCGGAAGCCACAGAGATTTTGGATCTCAATCTTACTGAAGGAGAAGTCGTGGAGATCATCTTGGAGAATGTGTCCCCACTGACTAGAAGGCATTTTGTGTTTTCACACAAGCCAACCTTGTTGTCAGACTTATATGCGTTAGCTTCTAACATAGAAGGATCCTTACTTGCTGAAAAAGAGTGTTTGGAGGCCCACCCCCCACCAATTGTAAACGATTTGCCTCGACGTATCCCTCCCCCCCCCCTGCAACCGGGTAGCTTCCAATACCCACGGGAGGCCGTTAGGAGCGATTAGGTCAGGAAGACGGGTGGACTTGTCACACGTTAGGTGCTTTCGTTGCCACCAATTGGGGCATTTTCAACGCGACTGCCGGTCGGGAAACGTGTGACGCGTGGTTTTGAGAAGGGGCCGGCCGCGCGTAAATGTAGGAAACGTAGTGATCCCCTTCCCCCTGTGGTTAAAGTTATGATCGGGTCTAATCCCGGGTTTGCGTTGCTGGACACAGGTTCCAGTGGGTCCTTTGTAAACAGCGACTTCCTGAAGAAGTTAAATGGGTCTTACAATATCGTCATTAAGAAAGTAGAATCCAAACCATTTATTGTTGGCAATGGGAGTTTATTATTAGCCCAGGAGAGAGTTAGTTTACCCATTAAAATCGGGGGATTTTCGTGGAAGAGAAATCTATATTGCATCCCGTCCCTCCCTTATGACATTATACTAGGGAACGATTTTCTGTGGGAAACGGGTGCTGTGATTAATTCTGGGCAAAGAGTATTAACCTTTGGATTTTCCCCTAAAGCCCATATTGAGTTATGTCGTTCTGCTACTGTGTGTGGCGTCCATCTTGTAAAATCCTGTGATGATGCGATTAAGGGGTTAATTTCCCGATATTCTGACGTGATTACCACCCGATTGGGTAAATGTGATGTACTCCCTTATGAAATAGTTGTTCAGGATAATGTCCCGGTTAGGTCCGGTCCGTACTCGTGCGCCCCACCTAAAATGAAGATCTTTCGGGAGCTGATTGAAGATCTTGAAGCTAAGGGAGTTATCCGCCCCTCCCATTCGCCGTACGCCAGCCCCGCATTTATAATTCCCAAGAAAGACGAAGGGTATAGGCTCATTGTGGACTTTCGCAAGATTAACAAGAAAATACGGTTCGATCCCTACCCTATGCACAGTATTGAATCTGCTTTCCAACATCTAGGTAGGGCCAAGATATTTAGCTTAATAGACCTGAACGCCAGTTTTTTGCAGTGTGCCCTAGTTGAGTCATCTAAGAAGTTCACGGCTTTCGTCACCCCTTGGGGGCTGTATGAGTTCAATCGTGTCCCCTGGGTTGTAGTGTGGGTGGGCAAGCGTTAAGTCGTGTCTTGGACCAGGTGTTATCTGATATTAAATATAAGTATGTTTTTAATTATTTAGATGACATTTGTGTCCACAGTGACTCTTTTGACTAACATATAGGTCATTTAGAGGAAGTGTTATCTCGTCTTCGCCGTGTAGGTTTGACAGTCAATCCTGATAAAGTTACCTGGGCTAAATCTTCAATCAAATATCTTGGTTATGTTATATCCTCGGGGAACTTACTTATCGACCCTGAGCGCGTTCGCCCGATTATTGATTACCCCCCTCCCAAGAATTTGAAAGGTGTCATGAGGTTTGTAGGGATGTGCGCGTACTACGCGAGATTCATCCCCTCCTTTTCTGAAATTGCCGCGCCCCTGAATTCTTTGAAAAGAAAAGGGGTTGTGTTTTGCTGGGGTGCCAAGCAAGCTCACGCATTTGACCTGTTGAAGAAAAGGCTCATCTCCCCTGAGGTTTTGCGCATGCCCGATTTTTCGTTACCCTTCCTCCTCCATGTCGATGCGTCCTCTGTGGCGCTGGGTGCTGTACTCTCCCAGAGGTGTGCCGAGGGTGTCAGGCCGGTAGCGTTCGCCAGCCACACTCTCTCGGAGGCAGAGAGGAAGTACAGTGCCTACGAAAAAGAATGTCTTGCCTGCGTCACAGGCGTGGAGCGTTTCGCGGATTATTTAGAACAGCGAGAGTTTGAGCTTTACACCGACAACCAAGCTCTCGCATGGATGTGGAATCATCCCAAACAATTGGGCAAAGTTGGTAGGTGGGTATGGAGGTTATCCAGGTTTAAATTTTCAACCCACCATATTTTGGGGAAGCTTAACGCTGCGGCCGACGCCTTGTCTCATATGGCTGAGGACCTTGATCCTATCGTGAGGGAGGGCTGTGACCCTGAGTCCTTGGTAATTAGGTCCATCCCTGAATCTTTTGTTGCTATTCAAGACCATCAAAGTCATGACCCCTGGTGTGTCAATATTATGGAGAGACTCCAGAAGGGAGAGAATATGGGGCAATACTCGATGTTTAGGGGCCTTCTTGTAGTAGATAATGCTAAGGGGAAAGGTAGAAAAGTGGTAGTGACGATCTCCTTGCGACCCATGTTGCTGCGTTACTTTCATAATTCTCTGCTAGGTGGGCATTTGGGTGTGTTGAAAACTGTAAAGAAGGTGTCCCGTGAATTTTTTTGGCCCGGGTTGTACAGCGACGTCAGGGAATGGGTTAGCCACTGTGAGGATTGCCTAAGGGCTAAACCCGCCCTGAATTCCAAAGTTGGGTATCATTCGGCCGATGTTGCCCAACGCCCCTGGGATAAAGTCTTCGCTGATTATGTAGGGCCCATTACCCGTACGACCTTGGGGAATACTTGTATACTTGTTCTTGTTGACGCCTTTTCTAAATTTTCAATTCTTATTCCCTTGCGTAACATGAAAGCGACGACCACTGTGAACGCTCTGTGTAGGCGCGTCTGGTCCTTGTTTGGGGCGCCGCGAGTCATTGTAAGTGATAATGGCCCCTGCTTTAGGTCAGCCGCATTTAATGATATGTGTTTCGGCTGGGGCATAAGGCACGTCACCACCAGCCCCTATCACCCTGGCCCTAATCATGTAGAGCGCTTTAATAGAAATCTGGTGGTGGCGCTTACTATTTTTCATAACCAGGCTCAGCATCGATGGGATCAGGACATTGATCTCTTTAGTGTAGCGTTTAACTCTGCCTTCCACGAATCCATAGGATGTTCTCCGGCCTCTGTGTTTTTAGGTAGGGAGTTAAATCACCCACTTCTGGCCATATGGGACGTAGGCCCTTTGCTTGCGGAAGACGATGCGGTCCCCTATGAAGATAGGTGTAGGGACGCTTTGGTTCACCTCAGGAGGGCTCAGAAAAGGGTAGCTAAAAGATATGACAAGGGTAGGGTCCCTATTCCTTTTGAGGTTGGTGATCACGTGTTCTGTCGTGAGTTTCCCTTGAGCTCGGCGATTGATAGAAGGTCTGCCAAGTTGTGCCCAAGGTGGAGTGGGCCATGGAGGGTGGAGAAGTTCTTGACCCCAGTCACGGTCCTCCTCAAACTGTTCTCCGACGAATTGGTTAATAGACGCGCCCATGTCAGTCACGTGAAGCCGGTGAGCCCAAGAGTCACGAAGGATGATTAGGTATTTAGTTTTAAGCTTGTGTAAGTAATTTAGGTTTAGAGTGTAAATGATTGGTATTGACGCTATGACTTTTGTAACTATTATATGCTCTCATACTAAGCTCGGGCCCGAGCATAAATATGACACCTTCTGTGACTATAATACACGTGCCCATGTGAACGCTATATATATAAAAAAATAATAATAATAATAATAAAAAAAAATGGTGCAAAGCGGATCTAAGACATCAAAGTGACAGGTTAATATACCCTTGGGTATGGTGTTTAACATATAAGCATTTGTGAGTGTCAAGAGATCAAGAGTAGAAGTTTATTTGTCCAGCAGCAAGAACTAGTGATTTCTTTTAATGTACACCCTCGTATAAGAGCGAGATGGTGATGGAGCAATCCAACTGGGACTATTGTGATCCGGTGCCTACGATTACGGATGTTGTTTATAAAATCTTCTGCACAAACATTGACCCTTTTTTTTATGCACAGCTCTCAGGACTCCCCTCTCTCCCCCCCCCCCCCTTTTCTTTGCTGCCGGGTGGAGATCGACGTCCTACCAGTTGCCGAAGTTCACGACCCAGAGATGCCAAGGTCTGGGACGTAGACGAATGGAGCGCCATACGTTGCATGGAGAGTAGCCGAGGTGCACGACCCTGGGGTGCCGCATCGAGACGAAGGGGACAGTGGACGCCCTTAGCTTTCGGCCAGTGACCGGGCTTGGTGCTACCAACTCGGGGACAAAGGAGCCGCTGCCTATTCAAGTTGATAGAAGGAAGTTGGGAGCCATGACCGACTGCTCATCCCCCCCCCCCCCGCCAATGACCAAGGGGGGGAGATTTGTAACATTAGCCGCTAGCTAAAGTTACAATACTAGGAATTGTAAACTTACCCAATTCTACAAGACGTCAGCGGCCATGCTCATGTAAACACTGCGAGCCACTTATCAACACACACCTGGCCGTCAAGACCTTCCTTGTAAGACTGAGGCGCGTCAACTGGAATACGTCACGCCGTTTCTGCTTGCCCAAAGACCATAAGAAGAAAAGAAGTAACACTCCACCAAGTTTACGAGCGGGCTTCTACTAGATCCGTGAGGCTCCTAGAACCTTCTCCACCCTGTCTACGTTCTTTGGTCCCCCCCCCTTGACTATGTTCTGCAAGCCGTGTTTTGTGCATATAAAAGACCAACCATGTGAAGTGTGAGCCACTCTTGGGCTGGCGTTGGAATTCGCCTGAACAGGCGAACGCTTCAAAATTAACGATGTAAGCTAAATTCAGTTTAGATGAAATCTTTAACGTTTCTAAAATTCCGTTTAGGCACTTTGTTGTTATTTCATAATGGATAGACTTGATCTTTCAAACTTGCGTTTTAGTGACTTTCCATGATAAATGGACTTAAAACTTTCATACTGGCATTAGGTTGCGTCTTCAAATATCTGCCTACATATAACTTAAAACTTTGCACTTAGCAGTATGCATATAGTAATTGGACTTTATGACTTTTCAGATTTAATATGTTAGTGAAACAAGTTACGATTTTACTTCGTTTGGGCATTTGTGTTGATTTAAATGACAAGGCAAAGTTCACAGTTAAGATTTAGATCTATTATGATTGAACGTAAAACTTCAGGCATAATAAATTTAAATTGCGTAAAGGTTGCTGGGATCATATTATGTTATGTATACTATTTATGATGTTACGTTTTGTGCACTTATATTATTGAGCGTAATCTCAAAAAAACCTGCTTTTGTTAATTATTTTCAAAGGTTAATAAGTTTGGTGCTGAACTTATAAATTATGTCATTCATAATTTTACCTTGTCTATGAACTTTAAATATAAACCTCGTAAGGTGTTTCATTAAGCTAATGTTTATTGTATTAGGATAGTTCTTGTTGGGTTGTTTTTGATGTTCACCTTTGAACATGAATTACCTGCCGCCATCAGCGCACCATAGGGGTAAAAGGAAGTTGTTATAGCAACCAAGTTGTGGTTGTAAACGAGAGGTGTAGGCCAATCTAATGCATGGGTCAATCCAACACCAACATCTGGTAATACGTCAGTTAGGTTTAATCATATACCCCCTTCCCCTTTTTGGGACTGATGAGGTATTAATAATAATGTTTATAGGTTATATTTTGGTAATTGTCTTATTGAACTGTACGAGGTTAGGCTGAGGTTTATTTGTTGCTTTCACGCCAAACTGTAGCTTTCCTGAGTAAGCGTAGATGTTTGCTTTCAAATTTGGCGCTCATGGTATGAGGCCATTGAATAAGGTTGTAAAGACGTTACATACTTGATGATTGTTTATGTATTTATATCTATTTTTGTTCTCTTTTTGAGAAGTTATAATAAATTATTCTTGATGGTGATATTCGTTCCTTCTTTATAAGTATCATCCTTCGGTTATTTTAAGTTAAGTAGTTCATGTGAGGTAATCACTAATATGGTATGACGTCTGGGCTGTGTTGATCGACCTTTGAGGGCGACCGTGAGAACTTGCCCTCTTCTATCTCTAATTGCGTGTGCTGGGTGTTATCTAGCTTACCCAGCGGGTATAACAAGCTCACTCACCCAGCCCACTCTATCGATTGTTATTGTGTTTTTTCTTAAATTTCCTTATTAAGTGTTTGAACCCTCTCTTTTGGATGGTAGATCTTAATTGTGGTTCAGTTTTGTACAGTTTTTTTTTTTTACATAAAGAAAATGTTTCTATCTGTACCCGTTTTCAATAATTTGTATTTCAAAATGGTCACTGCAAGTTATTGCAGTTGTATCACTTTTGGAATTTAAACTTTTCTAATGAATAAGTTTGTCTTAATAATATACCATTTTCTACTAAAAGGTAATGTTTTAGTATCCTAACGACTCCTTTCTATAATATATATTAATACCAATGTGGTCACTTTATGTTATTATTCTTGTACCACTTTTGTTTCCACTATTGATGCATTTTTTGGTGATTGAAGATAGCAAAAAATTTAAACTATTTAAATAATCTTGTTTTGCATGTATTAGTACAGATTTAAAAGGTTTAACATGAAATTTGGTTTTATCTACAATTTAAAAATCATATTTTACATAGGTTGTGTAAATAACTTTACCAAATAACATGAAATATGTATATATAATTATATATAACCTATTTTTAATAAACTCTTTGACCCGAGTCTTAATTAAGTCAGGTGGGCCATAAAACAATTATAATCAAAGGAATGATAATGTGCTGGAGCAATATGTTAAAACACGTGGTAGCGCGTGGATATTGCATTTTTAGGTATTATTAAAAATTAGTCGCATTTATGAAATAATTTTTCCCTGGTTTTTGTTAAAATTTCTGGTCAGCATAACTTATGTAAGACATTGCATTAAAATAACTATATATATGTACAAAAATATTATGAAATTAAATGACAATATGGGTGCTGGTCATCAAGGTAAGGACTTTAAAAAATACTAATGTGGTGTAGTAAAAAAAAAACACCTCTCTGTGCTCGTGAGGCGCTCAATCGGTGAGTCTCCACCTCTCGAGGTATTCGTGGCGGGATGCTTAGGTTGGTACTTCTGACATTCTAGTGTAACCGGGACGAGACAAAAGGAATTACCCTGGGGACTTACCTGTTAGATAATCCCCACGGGGCTGAAAGGTCTTTGTTCTGTAGAAAAAGAAAGTTAGATCCTATGTTTGATACTGAAAGTGTATATATAAAATTTTGTGCTAGGGTACCAAAAAGTATGCGAAGACTTAATATGTTGTGTCGGTACAAGGAACAAATTATCGTTTCATTAGTGCTCACAAAATTTTAATTTACTAGTTCAAAAAATATATATGCCCTACTTATTTGATGCCTAATAATTTATAATTCTAATACTACAGTATTAGAGCCCCAAAGGTAAGTTACATATTATTATAATGAGATTCTGTTAATTAGATATGACCATTCAATTAGAACAATAACGCAACTACTGATCTTATTTTACAAGTTGATAGATAAGATCCCCTATCAGTGCCAATAAATAGTCACTAAGAAGGTTGGTAAGATGTGTCGGTACTCTTGCCAACTTATTTAACTACAAAAAACAAAATATTCTAATAAACCAAAAATGAATGCGTATCTGCAGTCCTGAGTCCAATGCTAGTAACTAGAAAGTTCTTACAGGTATAAACCTACCTTCAATTTCCCTTCTTGATAAAAAGACTTGTCTAATCTTCCGGAGTCCTCATCCAAATATTTAGAGATGAATATCTTTCACTTATGGCAGCTAGTGTGGACAAGATTTATAATAACTCTGATACCAAGCAGGCAGGATTCACTCACTACACAATGGTTGCTGGTAGAAATTTTGAATAAAAATAACACAAAGTTGAACTTGAAGTTAACACCAAAACAGTTAAACTATACAAAAATCCATGCGTCTGTTTTTTTATTTTTCTTAAGAAAACTGTTTTCATCGCAACCAAACAATTACAATAATAAGATGACATAAATTGTAGCAGTGTATAAAGGAATGAATAATAATATGGAAGCTTCAGTGGTGTTGTTCATAGAGAATAAAAAAAGGGTTCAGTTAAAAACATATTAATAAATTGATACAGAAATACGCCGGCAGGGTATGCAGCGTAGATAAATAAAATAATAAGAACTAGCGAAAATACAGAAATATGTTGAATATTATTTACAGTGATGTAACCACTGTGATATGGTAACTATCTAAAACTAGTACGGTCATAAAACTTATAATTTGTGACACAAAACGGTACAAGACTTGTATAAAACATTTTCATAAAATGTTCATAATTCAATAGTGTTAGAACACCATTAACCTGGAGTCACTACTTTAATATGCTAATTACTCAAAACGGTACGGGTACAAAACTTTTTCTTTGTGCTACCAAATGGTACAAAACTAGTTTAAAACTTTGGCATCAATAAAAGTTCAAAATTCAAAAGTGTTACTACAGGTTAGTGGGGTTAATCGTTGTGTGAACAAATAGTTTGTTTCACAAGTACATAATTTTTTGTAAATACGCCATCAGCTTTAGTTTGAGCAACTTGTAGCAATATAATGGCTTCTGGCCGCTCAGATAAAAGAAATAATGTATCTTCTTGTTCCTAGTTTTTTTTTTTTTTTCAATTATACAAATGTATTGTTTCTCCATATCTTGAACATTTGTCCGACCAGAATAACGACGATAATTTGAGGAAAAGGCCACATTGTCCAGCACTGTCTTAACCGTTTATGTAAAGTGATTTTTCTTCCTAGAATTTTTTTCTTTGTTAACATGTAACTTGCGAGACAAAAATTTATGCCACGATAATGATTGGTTTTGCTGATTTGGAGGGGAAAATTCAGAAAATCGTTTGAACATCTTACGTCGTTCTGATGCATATGGATGGTCAAATATGTTTCTGCTTTAGACTAAAATATATTAGTACTAGATAGCTGTTGCCCGCGGCTTTGCTCGCGTGGAAGTTGATTATATACAAATACGATAATATACATATGTATTTACAGATTAATTTAAAATATTACGTTACGTTGATGACCATAACTTGACCTCAGATCAAAAATAATGCAAGTCCGATCAAACTTTCACCCCTTTTTTATCACTTATTAAATAAAATTTCCAAAATTCCTGAAACACTTATTTATTTGTTTTACGTCAATAACCGAAATACAAAATTTTGTTTATGTAACTTTCAAAATGACGGACTTTCATACATATTATCATCCCCTATTTTGAGCACTTTGGGGTGGAATTTTCTAAAATCCTTTCTTAGTGGGTGCCTACATAACAAAATGAATATACAGTCCGAATTTCATGCTTGTAGCCTTGATAGTTTGCGCTCGGCGATGATGAATCAGTCAGTCAGTCAGGACATGTTATTTTATAAGTATAGATTTCCACCTCTCTACAAAAAATACAAACGTTAAAGTTATCTGAATGTTTTCTTTTCACTGGTACCTCTGGAATAGACATATTGCATATTATTAGTAGGCCTAACATACGCATACACAGAAATATAATAAATTACACATTTGACACAAAACTACTTGACGTGAACGCTAAATGTTGACTGATGCGCGCGCACGACTCAGTCATGTAGGGGGGGGGGGGGGGGGGGTTCACTTGTCACAATAGCTCGGAATCATAAAATAATGTTTGTTGACTTAGCTCAGCTTAATCCGTTATCATTACTAGCGCAACTAAAAAAAAAACAATTTACGTAAAGTGAGGAATTCCGCCTGAGGTATGATACATTTCTATTTTTTACCTAAAATTTACGATTTTTGCATTTTTACAGGATAACGAAAAGAGATATCAAACAATGAATGATAACAAATCTTAAAGAATATTTTATGATATTCTTGGTAAAATAAGAATTATTGAAATCGGATGAGCGGTTACTGAAATAATGACGTCAATAAGACCTGGCCCGTCCGCCATGTTTAATGGCGGCCCAAGGGAAGCCTGACCACAAGAGTTGGTGGCAGCCTGTGTTTTTATATTGTTTAAGGTGCCACGAATACGAACCAAAAGAGAAACCGCGCCCTTAAGGTTTTGCTTACCCATGCGCCACCGCGGCCTCGTTTAATATTTATTGTGTGTTTATTAAGGAAACAAAGTTGGGTGGACCCATGTCAAGATATTTACAAAGGAAATAGGAAGTATTAGGATGGTATTAGTGAGTGTTGGGAGATATATGGAAAGGGTTAGGTCTTTTAGATTAGTAAAAAGCAGAACCATTCAGCTTGAAACCATTAGAATGGTAGTTCCGAGTAAAAGTGCACTTTGTAAATGATCTGGCGAAGAAAGGAACGAGACGGAGGGATTGGAAAGAAAGGGGTTTTCAATCAGCAACTTATTGAGAACAGCAGACCTGGAGATAAGCACAAACTTGATTTTTGTCGGAAAAGTGACAAATTAAAGTTATTAGTCAGCTGTGGTCAAAGAGTCGCGGGCATAGGGTTGGGGATCCCTGATTTAGAGCGTCAATTAGGTCCACTGTGTTGGGGGCCCGTGGTTCAATCCTCGGTCCCGGTACAGATCTATCTGATTTCCAAACCATTCCTTCACCTCTGACAAGACGTGTATTAATCACAACTTGTGAATGTGGGGAATGCCAGGCCTCCACCGTGGTTCGGATCCCACGTTAAACTGTAGGTCCTCCATTTCATCTCACAATCACCCTACCATTACACATTAGCGTAAGTGCGTATAACTCGAACGGGTAGTAAGACGCGGTGCTAGTATAATAAATAATAATAATAATAATAATTATATTATTATTATTATTATTATTAGGTTCACGACGGGCGTAACAAGTAAGGTTTCTGCGATGTTAAGGGAGTGAGATACGATCTTTCCGTCAAAGGTTGGTCAAATGATATCCTAGGCCTTAGTATTTAAACTAAATCCGGTGAAATTATTTAGAAAATAAAAATATATAATATAACGTTACCGAATGAGTTTCGGACCAATCATTTTCTTTTTCTTGTAGATACGTGATTTTTTTTTAATCTTCTGCATCTAACTAACCGTTCGGGTTATACACTTATGTATTAATTACGTTAATGGGTTTATGGATGAGGAAGGTTATATTTAGAGGAAGTGTCCTCCACATTTGAGTGGAGGGAGAGTAGAAAACCGTTTGGGAAAAAACCAATCTCCGTATACCTGACCAAGATTTGAACCTCGATCTCATCGTCAATCGGCAGTCTAGTCTACTGCGGGAGTAGCACCCCAGACCATGTGGCCACCGAAGCGGGTCAATAGATATTTAACGATGAAATTTATAAGCTTATTTCAAACCCATCAAACCAGTTAACGAATGTTGGAACAATTTGAATACAACTCGATATTTCCTCTTCATCAGTATTACCTTATGCACTCGTGTTAGTGCCAACACAACTTAGTCAAATATACCTCCGACAATAGCAAAGGTGATAAAAAAAGTATATAAAACTTTTATTGGAAGGTTAAAAAAGAGAGTTGGGGGTGGAATGGATGTTTGTTTTGTATGTCACGTCTTACTGAGGATAGGTTAACAAAATAAGGGTGTTTTCAGGAGGGTGCAGAAAAAAAAAACAGGAGGGAAATAGTGGCGCGAATAACGTCGATTTCTTATGCATGAGCATCACGAAAATAACGAGGTTCGCATTTAGAAAGGGTTTCGGAAAGTGTACGTGGGAGTTTGGTTAGGAAGGGATGAGGGGAGGGGGGGGGGAGAAGGGTTGTTTGAAAGTTTCTACCTTTATTTTAAATCTGTGAATAGGAAGAAGGATGGTTGGGATATTTATTTTTTTTCTTTCTCGAGGGAAGAAGGGGAAAGATCGATGGTGCTAGGAACTTGGCAGCGAACTGAATGTTAAAGTTCAGCGTCAGTTCCTTCAGTACTTGACACGGATCAAACTGGCAGACGTTCGTTAAGTACCAAGACATGGGTTGCCCTTAGTTTCCTCAGGAGTTCTGAAACAGACAGCTCATGTTACAAGATTATTTGAGTTTTAAGAAAGTAAAAATTGAGTCGTTTTACATTTTGGTTGTTTGATTTAAAAAAAAAACTTGTGTGTAAAATTACAAGTTAATTAACTACAATTAAGATATATTAAGAATAATTAATATTTTTATAAGTTTTTTCAATTATTTGGTGGTACGGGTAGTTGTTACATAATTATTTACTCGTACACCAGCCAAAATTATATTTGTTTTTTCTAGCACACGGATAACACCACCGATCTCATTTAGCCTGGTATTATATATTTTATTTCTGGGCTCATAGCACTAATATTACATCCTTTCCATGTCCTGATGAATGAGGTGATGTGATAGTGATATGAGGGTGATAGATGGGATGATAGTGAGTATGAGGGTGATAGTATGGGGATGATAGTGAGTATGAGGTGATGTATGGGTGATAGTGAGTATGAGGTGGTAGTGAGTATGAGGTGGGAACCATGAGCACCTAAGCCTAACTAACCAAACCCTGGTGACCTTTGGGAGGTTCACTTTGCGGTAAAAAAAAAAACCACCTAAGGTACTAGCCGGGAATATAATCTGGACTCGTAGCCAGGCGCGTTGACCACTATACCATGAAGCTGTTATTCTGTCTGATTTATCGGTTATTGAGAGGTCGTGGCTAAAATCCCAGAGGTTGTTAACCCTAAATAATTTATCACCTTGTTTCTCCAGGCAAATGTGAAAAAAGCTTTCTCTATATTTTATCTTCCTCATTCCTGTCTCATTAGAATATGCAGATATTCCAGGTGGCTAAATATAACTTGAGTGTTGAATAAATATATTATATATAATACCGTAGTTTTTCCATTCTCTCTCCACGCTAATGTGGTGACATTTCTTGCTACCCTTATAATTCCTAGCAAGTAGCCTTTTAGTTTGTTTAGTTGTTTATTGTCACCAATTTGATTATATATATCAACTACACTAATGAGGCAGGGATGATGAAGGTATATTTTAGAAGAAATGTACTTGCAACTGAGTGGAGGGAGTGTGGTAAGCCATTTTGGAAAAACCACCTTCAGCACAACCGACCGGAACTCGAACCTCCATCCCCCCGTCATTGGCAGTCCAGTCCAACACAAGAGTAGCGCGTTAGACCACGTGGCCACCGAAGGGGATGTTATCATTGAAAGCTTTTGTATTTTTTCCAAAAGGTACTGCATATGAAATTTGGGGCCTTACGTACACAAACCAGACCTTTAAAAAAGGTGAGTTAGTTGGTTGTTGCTCGCGGGACTGTGCCGCCGAGTTCCTATATGAGGATCAAGCCGTGTAGTTGCGGTTAAGATTTGCTGCGATCCCGAGGGTCTTCGCCCCCACTTAAAATCTGGTGCGAGAAACGCTCTTCAAACAGCTCCGTATCATTGTTTTACGTGCAGGGATTATCTAGCTATAGTTCCCTTAAAAACTCACTTAGTTGCTTTCTAAACATAACCCCCTCAAAATCCAACCCCACTTTTTTCTTTTGTAAAATAAACTTTCCAATATTCCTTTGTTTAAAAGCTTTGGAGATGTTTCCATTCAACATCGTTAAATATTAATACCGAGAGTTATTCTGAGAAATTGTTTATCTTTGCTTGATTGGGAAAGTTTTGTTAGTATTATTATTATTATTATTTTTATCACCACGTCTTACTACCCGTTCGGGTTATACGCTTAAGTACTAATTACGCAAATGAACTAGGAATTGGGAAGGTTGAATATAGAGGAAGTGAGCCCACATTTGCGTGGAGGGAGAGTGAAAAACAATTTAGGAAAAACCACCCCCAGTTCATCCGAGCGAAATTTGAACCTCGAGCTCCCCATCCTCGGCAGTCTAGCTCAACATGAAACTAGCGCGTCCGTTAACTACGTCACTGAGGCGGATAAAATGTTATCAAAATCGTTAGCGCTAATTTCGGGCTAGTTGATTTATTTTTTATTTTTATGCCCTCCAGTAAACTACACTTAAATTTAGGGTTGGATATCTCCTTTCAAAAACACCTCCGGGTGACCTTTTAAAACCATATATATCAAATTTTAGCTCAACCGGTAAATAGTTTCGGCTCTATCCTGAGGCACGAATAGACAAACAGACAGACAGATGGCATTGTAAAACTTTTTTTTCGGGGGTCACGAAACATCGACATTTATCAAAATCTATAGCTCGATTATTTTTTACGATCTAAGGTGTCGAGAGAAAGAAAGAAACTTGTAGAAATAATAAATTTAGTCAACTAATAAATTAATAATAATGCGTGTCAGGGTTACATCATTCGTATTCCAGCAGTGGAAAGATTACCCAGTACTAATGTACTAATGTATCGTTGTCCAGGGGACGTACTAATGTACTAATAGTACATTCTTTAGGTGTCCTGATGAGATGAGGTGATGTTGATAATGAGTATGAGGGTGTGGTGAGTATGAGGGTGATGGTGAGTATGAGGGTGATAGCGAGTATGAGGATGTTAGTGAGTATGAGGATGTTAGTGAGTATGAGGGTGTTAGTGAGTATGAGGATGTTAGTGAGTATGAGGATGTTAGTGAGTATGATGGTGATAGTGATTATGATGGGGTGGAACCAGTGAAAAACTTGAACTTATCTTATGTCTAACTAACCAAAACCTGGTGACCGTTTAGGTAACTTCCCTTACGGAGAATATACCCAAGGTACTAGCTGGGAATCGATCCTGGGACTCTTTGGCTCATTGCCAGGTGCAGTTACCATTACACCAAGTATCCAATTATTTAGTGAAATAACTCATACTTTTAATTCTAAGATATAAATCCAGATAACTAATCTGGTTCCATACTTTAATCTAAATACTTTCACAGTAGCTAGATTTATTGAAAGCTACTTACTAGGAAATCTCTAATCTAAAAGAATTACGTTAGTGTTTGTTTTAAATTTAAAAAAATACTATAATCTATATCCTAGATTATGGTTCACTCGGCTTAAAAGAGAGGAATTATTTTTAATTATCTTCAACTGGAGTTAAAAAATAAGAAGTTTACTCGTGCACTTTATGTACTGTACGAATATAAAACGCGCAGAACGTAGTTTTACAAATAGCTTGTATTCTCACCGGAATATTTCAAATCGATATAAACATCTACCAAAGCGTATGACACAACTTTTTTCTCCTGTATATTAATGACAATAATTAGCATCACAAAGAGCAGACGCACTTATTTATAAACGAAGCAAAAGCTAATGCTTATGTAAATCTAGTAATCGTCCAACTCATACATTCAAATACAAGTTAAATTGAGGTTAATCCTTCGCGCAGACTGAAATCCTTAATTGCAACTAACTACAAAATTAATTCCTCTAAAAGTTTTCATTTCATAGTTGGGTGGAGAAGGTGTTTGAATTTAATGTTAATAACCTTCTTGATTAAGTAAAGGATCATACTAATAAACAACTTACGATTGTAGTTAATAGTTTGTGATATATCACATTTGGAGCAACGCGTTTGGAGCAGAAACTTGGATTCATAGGAAGATGGAAAAGAGATACTTGAAGAGTTTTGAAATTGGTGCTATATGTACAATTTCTTGCTTACCCCATAATGAAATTGTGTGATTATGTATGTATGTATGTTTGTGTGTATGTATGTGTGTGTATATCTATGTATGTATGTATGTATGTATGTATGTATGTGTGTATATATGTATGTGCATACATATGTATGTGTGTATATATGTGTGTGCATACGTATGTATGTATGTATGTGCATACGTATGATATATGTGTGTGCATACGTATGTATGTATGTATGTATGTATGTATGTATGTATGTATGTATGTATGTATATATGTATGTATGTATGTATGTATTATGTGCATACGTATGTATATATGTGTGTGTATACGTATGTATATATGTATATAAAACTTTCCAGTTTCCTTCTGAGCTCCAGTTTGAGAGTCAAAAGCATCTTATTCTTGTCTAACGCAACCTTGTCCATTGTTATTTTTGATTTAATCTCCCGAGAACATCGCGCGTCTGCCACAATTCAACCTACCATACGTTTGAAATGTTTCACACACTCATTCTGCTGGATTGCCACTGCAGTGCCCAGATTTCTTTTCCCTGGGCTATCTTCATTACCTTCGACTTATTGATGTTAATTTTAATTAATACTCTCTTCCAATTTTGAGAGAAATATATAAAAACCGGTAAAGGAGGATGACTATTACAACTATCTATATATTATATAGTAAAAGTGGTGTGAGTGGGGTTTGAACTATATTTAGTGGGCGCCATTCCTAAGGATTACACTCAGAAGAAATAAAAATACTTACATTTCCTCGGCTAACTATGATGGTGGCATGATGACTATTAAAATTCGAGACTAATAGGTGTAATTGGAAAAGTTTTTTAGACAGTACTATTTTAATTGATTAGAAATTACACTATCTATAACAATGGTACGATCAAAATCCTTAAAAGAGTTAGAGAAAATAAATGTATTCAACATTGTAAAATATAAATAAACTTAATCACTGAATGAAATTGTACTAGGTGAAACTAAAATTTTTAAATATGTCTGCAACTCTTAGTGGGGTATTATTATTATTATTATTATTATTATTATTTATTATTATTATTATGTCATCAATGTTTCCACATTCCAATCCTACCTGTGCACGTCCGGATGAATACATTGCTAAGACTGCATCTGAGATGATAATAATAAAAAGTGTAATTAATATATATATCTTTAATCAATATTCCATATATACAATACTGTAGGATTAAATTCAAAATTACAATTTATCATTTTTTATGTCATATTGGTCATAAGGTAAATATTGTTTGACCCGTTTAAGATAGTTTACAATATGTATTAGGTGAGTTGAGTACTAGACATTTAGTTCTCTTTAGATCTATTTTAAATTCACTTCAACATTAACGGTATATAATTCTTAATATTTTTGGCAAGGATGAACACATATTTCGTCCTAAAAATTTTCAGACGCAAAGAAGAGAAACCTAATTTTATTCAAACAATGCACCAAGTAACTTTTTCTAGGACAAAACGTTTATATGTCCTTTTCTCCAAGTCCAAGGGGAATATGAATACATTATAACAAAGGTAAAATGTTTGACCATGAACTAGGGATATATATCACATCAAATTTAATTTCAAATTAAAGTATAAAACATTTAGAAATGAGAGTTAAAATCTTTATTTCCACATGTCAAAATCAAAACTCGCACTATTTTAGACGTAATTAAATCTAATCTTCGTAAAAACTTCTGCACAGGTTTCTTCTTTGTGTGTGGGATTAGTTCTGTCCAAATGAATATACTCTGTGTGTGATCATCTCTCTCCAAATATCTCGCTTCTTTTATTTTCATTCCGAACGAGAATCGCTCTTCACTTGTCATCAGTTGAATAAGCCTTGATTAGCTATGGCCAACCATGAAAATTAACAAGATAAAAGGTGACCTGGTGGTCTAGGGGTAAGGTGTCGGACTTCTATGCTGGCGGCCGGGGTTCAATCCTCGCTCCCGGCACAGATTTATCTGATTACCAAACCCTTCCTTCACCTCTGTCAAGTTATCTTGTGAATGTGGGGAATGCCAGGCCTCCACCGTGGTTCGGATTCCACGTTAAACTGTAGGTCCTTCATTTCATCTCATAATCACCCTACCATTACACATTAGCGTAAGAGCGTATAACCCGAACGGGTAGTAAGACGCGGTGCTAATAATAATAATAATAATAATAATAATAATAATAATAATAATAATAAGATAAACTCAACAGATGATTTCAGAGTATAAACTGTTTAAGAAAGAGATACGTGTCCTCCCATATTTCAAAATTAGTCACTATAACTGTTATTTTAAACCATGCAGGACGATATTCCTTTCTTATATTGTGAATGATCATAAAGTGTATCTGACCTTCACTACAACACAGCGTGCGTGTTATGTCACGGACGAATTTCGAAGCGCATTTTAAATCACCAAAAAATAATAACTTATTATAAAATACTTTTACGAAATAGAAAAACCAATATAAAAGTATGGTAGGGTGGCAGATAAAATCGGATTGTTTCAACTAGTTTATTCATCATAGTGTGATATAGAAATATAATAGAATAGATATAGAAATAAAATCGTATCCTCTGCTCCTTTTAAAGTTATTTGCTGCTGTCACTGATTCCATTAAACGCGAATGTTCAGTGGGGTGCACTTATCAGCTTTGCCACAAAGAAATCTTAAAGCTACTATAGAAGACGTTAACAACTATTTTCAAGTGGAGTAGAGTGGATTATAACGTATTAGGGGTCGTCCATCAAGTAATCTCCACGTTATTGTTATGTAACTACTTCGTTCCTATTTTCAATCCGTCCGTATTGTATCCAAACCAGACTGTACATGTCAGGACGTCCATTACGTATTCAAATCACGGCAGGTGGAGAACGGGTAAGGGGTTGGTTCAGTTATCAGAAATACTGTACATGCAGGGGGAGGGGGGTATAAAACGGCCACCCCTTCGCATACAGTTCCACTGGACAGATTACAATCAATACTCATGTAATTATAAAACTACAAGGTGTTCGAAAAAGAAGCGCCACTTTCTCTATGATGTCGCCTTTATACGTGGCCGAGTACAGTAGCCCCATGGCTTCTTTGGTGTTGACTGACAGCTGACGGTTTTGAAAAGTTACCAGACCAAATTATGTATCCCTACGCCGAACCATATGATCTGCAAAAACATGTGTTTAGCAGCTGTCACTTCTGATAGTCAAAATTTAGGTATATACCTAAATGTTGACTGTCAGAAGTCAGCTGTGAGCTGTCAGTCAGCACCAAAGAAGCCACGGGGCTACTGTAGTTAGAAATGTGTTGTGTTTAGGGAGGGGAATAGAGAAAGGGTATACTTACAATTATAGTGGATCGTGGTTTCATTTACAGGCAATGCCTGGTTATATCCTAATATATTTGTTTCTAGGTTTATTTTATTAATTAGATAATAATGTTTTGTAATGCTCAAGTTTAATATTTAGTGCTGCCCTATTTTAAGAACCTAAATTTAATATCTTATTCTTTTCTCTTTATCTTAATACCCGTTCAGAACCTACCAATTTTAATTGACCTGATAAAATAAGGCATTATAATGAGTAAATGTACCTGAATTTGCTTCAAAAGATAATGGGAAACCATTTTGGGAATAAAACCCTCTCAGTACACCCCCCCGGGTTTCGAACCCTAACCTTGCGGTCAGTGGCAAACAACGTTGTATTAGCTGGACAATTGGTTCACCGATGCATGTGGCAGCATAATTATTAAAAACTTAATCTATGAGAAAATGATTGATAGGTTAGTTTAACGAAATTGTATCCTACATTAGCAAAGAGAAATTATGAGCAAATCATGCTATGATAAATATTAAAAACAATTATACTGTGACCTCCGCTGAGTTCTAAGCCTCTCTCTGACAACCTAGCCCCTTGTAAGTCTGGCGCCATATAACACGTGATCACCGGTGCAGGTATCAATATGACGTTTGCTTCCCACGTTGTCAATATTACATGGCTCCTGTTAAAATAACATTTTGTCTGGAAAGTTAACATTGTATGATCAAATTAAATTAACACCTGTTATAATTATTATTTCTCTTTTAATTGTTTATCTGAGCTGTGCTTAAAGCTATAAATAAATAGTGTATATGAATGGAAACTTTTTCAGATTTTTTTTTTTTAAATATCAGAAAGAAAAACGAGTCTTTGAATGAAATTACAGGTTTCACTTGGAATCTCGTAATGGATAGTTAAATAAAACTTTAAACATTACTGCTAAACGTTATTTGACCATGATGTTTGAACATAACTTTGTTTATATTTGAACATAACTTTGTTTATATTTGATTGTTTGCCCTCACATAATCCCAACTTAATTCAAATAATTTTTATGTATATTTTTTAATCATTTGACCTTTTCTTAACCGAGAAGAAAATATTTTATTAAGAAGTGTTTAGATACACCACCTCAGACCATTTCAAAACTCCTGATTTTCAATAAATATTTACAGTGTTGCATATTATTATGTCCGAGCTATTTTCATTTAAATTATACTAAAGAAGTATTAATAAGACATACATAGAATTTCGAGAAAATATATCAGAATTCACGTGGAGAGATAATGGAAAATTACTTCATAAAATATGCTATCAGTGCAGTCATCTGGGTTCAAACTTTTACCTGTCCTACGCTAGAAAACCAAACCAGGTGAGCCTGATGTTTAATCATTGGGCCCACAAATACGACTAATTAAACCAATAAAAAGAGTTTGTAAGGAATTAAAATGTATATTTATCATGAAAATTACGAACTATTGGGAGCACCTTATTATCATAAAGTTAAATATGCTAGAATAATGTTTATTTATATAGAAAACATTACAGTATAATATGGGTATTTTCGTTATTCAAAGTTATTGTGTTGTATTTTTAACAAACATGTTCAAAGAAACTACCATATTCTCTCCCTCTATTTTTAATATGTTTATAAACAACGTTTATAAATAAATGATCTTGCTAACGTAAAATTTTTTTTTTTAATATTTCAAAATAACTTCTAATAAAAACTAAACATAGTAAGTCTATAAAAATATAAACACACATTACTCTCAGATTATTAAATTTTTTAAGGGTATTACTTGTATATTATTTAAGAAAGCTGTTCATTTTATCCCCCCTTATTTAAATTCAACCCCAGAAAACAGGAGCATTTTGTAAACGATATCGTTTCACAATGGAATGAAAATACTGGGGAAAAAAGTAAGCCATTTATATTCCTTTTATTCTTATTCTACGAGCCAATTCGTTTACCATTAGTATAAAAAAGCATATCCCCTTCGTATAATCAAAACACACACTGACACATACGTGTTTTCATATTCTCAGCTTACATTGCAAAAATATATATCCATCCCACATCTTTAGTTGAATATAATAAAATTAACAAATGAAAAAAAAAGGAGAAAGAGACACTAAAACAGAAAATGTGCAACCCCTGAACATTCAACCATAGGTCTAAAAGCTTGTGACGTCACATTCAAGAATGGACGAATCAGAAAGAAGCGTCGCAAAGCGCGGGCGCAATGAACTATCAGTATCGGTCTACCCGAGCGCATGCCGGGACTCACATAAAGTATCCCTTCTCCTTCCCAAGGAGCCATGTTACTCTTCCCCTCCAACCCCTATCTCGTCTCTTCAACCCCCTCTACTTTAACCGCTTTGGCTCTCTCTCGCCCCTGTGAAGGTAGGCAAGCGGCTCTAGACGCGGAACAACAAGCCCGCGCGCGAAGCCTAACTACCAAGGGGGCCCGCCACGCACAAAATTATAACACCGCTTGGGCAGAAATATCGGGGGGTACACTATACATTTCGGGCTGGAAAATAAAAATCGAAAATAAAAGAAGGAACACTTTAAAATAAACACTAAAATATCGTCTTTTAAAATTTAAAACCAATTCAAGTCTTCACTTATTCTTAAGTCGGTTTGGTGTCGTCCAAGTAAAGAAGACTCGTGAAATCTAAGAACCGTGGCAGAGCCAGAGGGAACGTCGTTCGCCGAGGGAAGTGGTGGGCAACCCTTGTTCGGACGTCTGCCCGGACCCTTCTTGGAGACGCTGACGTCGGTCACACCCTCGTCGCCCCAGAGGGTGGCGTCAAACATAAGAGGTTTTCTCGCCAACAAGCTTGGAGCGGTTGTGCCGGACACAGGTCAGTGATAACTTTTGTCATTTATCTATATGTGTGTGCATGCAGACTAATATGGTCAGGTTTACTAGAGGAAGATATATTATAAGCATGGTTAAAACAACAAAATATAGGGAAGGCTTGGTGCTACTTTTAAAATTAATTTGGAAACGTTAAGAGTAATAGATTTACAACAAATAATTATATCTTTTCTTTAAGATCATAAAATTGTCGGCTAAAAGTTATGGAGGATATTTTTAATAGTTTTATCCATTAATAAAGCTTTGTCTAAGGTTTGGTTATTTATTCATTGCCTTTAAATGTAAGGAGGATTGATAAAATTTAGGAGTTTCATCATTTTGTGAACCAGTGAGCTAAAACACATAATTCTAATAGTTTCATCGTTCCATATTCATGGAGAGATATTTTTGTTTCCTTAACAAATTGTAAAATGATAAGTGGAAAAAATAGAATAAAATATAAACACCTTTAGGCGCGTTTGGATCATGAAATAAATTTTAGAAAATTCTATTTAAAAAATATATATATATACCATCAGTTTTAAATACTATAATATAGACGTATTTTTTAAGTTTAAAATTAG
The DNA here is from genome assembly GCA_039000515.1 of Timema cristinae. Taxonomy (NCBI): domain Eukaryota; kingdom Metazoa; phylum Arthropoda; class Insecta; order Phasmatodea; family Timematidae; genus Timema; species Timema cristinae. The sequence goes on along the minus strand of JBCFYV010001001.1, from coordinate 25,381,334 downwards.
GTGTTGTAGCATTGCATAACCTGAGCAGGTAATAAGACGAAATGCTAAAAAAAATGGCACGGTTTTTATGTTGAAATTATCTTATTAATTAAGTTAATAGATTAGGAATAAGTCAGGTAGAATATTTTAGGAAAAGCACCCAAATGTTCGTGGAGGGAGAGAACTGTAAACCATTCAGGAAAAGGTTCGTTAAATATATCTTACTGGGTTTCGAAACTCACTCTCATTCTCACTCTTACAGACGAGAGTGATGCGTTAAACATTATATTGCTAATTAGTGTGATTTTTATGATCATATTAATATGTATAATGAAGCCTAATTTTATGTTAGGATATATAAAAAAATGTTTACTAACACTAACCAGGATGTAGATTTTTACTGTACATAATAAACTATTGAGCTAGTTGATAGCATCAAACCATACTTATTTACTATCTCTATCTTGAGCTAATTCTATCCAGTCCACCTCATTACACCCTCTCTCTTTCAGGTCCATTAAAATTTTACCATCCCATCTTACAATAGGTCTTCCCATTGGACTTACCAGTCAATACCTTGAATGCATCGTCCCATTTTTTTTTTATAAATATACTTTAAAATCCACATTATGGACACGGAAATAAAACGATATCAATTAAATATTATTCTAAACGATTTTTTATTAATTTAAAATATTAATTAAATACATGTTTTATGTCAATAGTAAAAAATACTCGCCTAAACAGTATCGGTTGTGCGACACTCAAGTCAGTTGGATATTCGAATACGTTTTAATTAGGCACTGAATTAAAGTATATTTTCCTTTCAATGTAAGGCCTAAACAATAAATATAGAAAAATATTTTTAATATGAAAACTCTTTTATAATTTGAATATTTTATTTTCTAAAATGATTTCCAATAAATAATGTTGGCTCTCTTCTTGTTAAAAATGGAGATTGCCGTGTCACGATGGTATTCAGTATAAATTGCTTAAGTTTCTCGCTCTACTCGCGATAATACTAGTTCTTGATAAAATATTAGTTAAAAAACGTATTTTACAAACTAGATGTCAATTTAGACTCATAAGTTATTTAATATAATATTATAAACGTAACCATCTTCATCACGGTTTCTAGTTTGTGGCCAGGTCAGTTAAGCAAAATTCCCCATATTCATCTATCCTTCCATCACTCTTTCTCCTTTATTGGCTTCAATCTTATACTCTCACTTTCACACTTTTTATTATCTACTCCTCTTATCTATTTTTTGGCCTCCCTTGAAGTATTTCCCTACATACTTCATTTCCATTATTATCTTTAGAATCCTCTCTTTTTCTATCCTCGTTACATACCCATACCATCTCAGTCTTTCTTCCTCTACTATCTCATGTACTCCAACATCCTCTCTACATGTCCATACCATCTCAGCCTTGCTTCCTATACTATCTCATGTACTCCAACATCCTCATTACATGCCCATACCATCTCAGTCTTGCTTTCTCTACTATCTCATGTACTCCAACATCCTCATTACATGGCCATACCATCTCAGTCTTGTTTCCTCTACTATCTCATGTACTCCAACATCCTCATTACGTGTCCACACCATCCCAGTCTTGCTTCCTCTACTATCTCATGTACTCCAACATCCTCTCTACATGTCCATACCATCTCAGTCTTGCTTCCTCTACTATCTCATGTACTCCAACATCCTCTCTACATGCCCATACCATCTCAGTCTTGCTTCCTCTACAATCTCATGTACGCCAACATCCTCGTTACATGCCCATACCATCTCAGTCTTGCTTCCTCTACTATCTCATGTACTCCAATATCCTCGTTACATGCCCATACCATCTCAGTCTTGCTTCCTCTACTATCTCATGTACTCCAACATCCTCATTATATGCCCACACCATCTCAGTCTTGCTTCCTCTACTATCTCATGTACTCCAATATCCTCGTTACATGCCCATACCATCTTAGTCTTGCTTCCTCTACTATCTCATGTACTCCAACATCCTCATTATATGCCACACCATCTCAGTCCTTGCTTCCTCTACTATCTCATGTACTCCAACATCCTCATTACATGCCCATACCATCCCAGTCTTGCTTCCTATACTATATCATGTACTCCAACATCCTCATTATATGCTCATACCATCTCAGTCTTGCTTCCTCTACTATCTCATGTACTCCAACATCCTCGTTACATGCCACCACCATCTCAGCTTGCTTCCTCTACTATCTCATGTACTCCAACATTCTCGTTACATGCCCATACCATCTCAGCCTTGCTTCCTCTACTATCTCATGTACTCCAACATCCTCTATACATGTGCATACCATCTCAGTCTTGCTTCCTCTACTATCTCATGTACTCCAACATTCTCGTTACATGCCCATACCATCTCAGCCTTGCTTCCTCTACTATCTCATGTACTCCAACATCCTCTTACATGTCCATACCATCTCAGTCTTGCTTCCTCTACTATCTCATGTACTCCAACATTCTCGTTACATGCCCATACCATCTCAGCCTTGCTTCCTCTACTATCTCATGTACTCCAACATCCTCTCTACATGTGCATACCATCTCAGTCTTGCTTCCTCTACTATCTCATGTACTCCAATATCCTCATTACATGTCCATACCATCTCAGTCTTGCTTCCTCTACTATCTCATGTACTCCAACATTCTCGTTACATGCCCATACCATCCCAGTCTTGCTTCCTCTACTATCTCATGTACTCCAATATCCTCATTACATGTCCATACCATCTCAGTCTTGCTTCCTCTACTATCTCATGTACTCCAACATTTCGTTACAAGCCCATACCATCCCAGTCTTGCTTCTCTACTATCTCATGTACTCCAACATCTCATTACATGTCCATACCATCTCAGTCTTGCTTCCTCTACTATCTCATGTACTCCAACATTCTCGTTACATGGCCCATACCATCTCAGCCTTGCTTCCTCTACTATCTCATGTACTCCAACATCCTCTCTACATGTGCATACCATCTCAGTCTTGCTCCTCTACTATCTCATGTACTCCAACATCCTCGTTACATGCCCATACCATCTCAGTCTTGCTTCCTCTACTATCTCATGTACTCCAACATCCTCGTTACATGCCCATACCATCTCAGCCTTGCTTCCTCTGCTATCTCATGTACACCAACATCCTCGTTACATGCCCATACCATCTCAGCCTTGATTCCTCTACTATCTCATGTACTCCAACATCCTCTCTACATGTCCATACCATCTCAGTCTTGCTTCCTCTACTATCTCATGTACTTCAACATCCTCTCTACATGTCCATACCATCTCAGTCTTGCTTCCTCTACTATCTCATGTACTCCAACATCCTCTCTACATGCCCATACCATCTCAGTCTTGCTTCCTCTACAATCTCATGTACTCCAATATCCTCGTTACATGCCCATACAATCTCAGCCTTGCTTCCTCTACTATCTCATGTACTCCAACATCCTCGTTTCATGCCCATACAATCTCAGCCTTGCTTCCTCTGCTATATCATGTACTCCAACATCCTCGTTACATGCCCATACCATCTCAGCCTTGCTTCCTCTACTATCTCATGTACTCCAACATCCTCATTACATACCCATACCATCTCAGTCTTGCATCCTCTACTATCTCATGTACTCCCTGTACCCCAACTCTTTCCCTGATAACTTCTTTCCTAATCCTTTTTATCCTTGTGACAGTTAACATGCTCCTCACAAACCTCATTCCCATGGCCTCCATTTCCTAATATCTCTTACATTATAACCGTAATATATTACTTCTACTATTGGATAAATATTACAATTTGTATAATTATTATTTAAAAACGACAGCATTTAAAATAAAAAATTTCCACTATTACAGGGGTTGCAATTGGTGCCTCTTTTTCTTTTTTTTTACCACCGCGTCTTACTACCTGTTTGGATTATACGCTTATGTAGGCCTGCTAATTATTCTAATGTTCTTAGGTATTAGGAAGGTTATATTTAAAGGAAATGTAACAGTATTTGCGTGGAGGTAGTGTTGAAAACCATTTTAGAAAAAACTACCCTCAGTACACCCGACCGAGATTAGAACCTCGATCTCCCCGTCATCGGCAGTCTAATCTACTGCGAGAGTAGCACGTTAGACCATGTGGCCACCGAAGAGGGTTTTGGTGACTGTTGACTGGTTGAGGGGATCGTAGCTCAAATTCTTGCTGGGTGTATTGAAGGTGATTTTCCCGCATGGGTATTTCGCTGTTATTTTCCTATCCTCTCTCCACGCTAATGTGGTACCCTCTTATTTTATTCTCTTTAGGTTAAGTCAATAGTAATAGCTGTGCTAAGCGTACACACAATTATACTTGTAATTCATACATGTATTTCAGCTACTGTGTATTTAAATTGGTTATTTTACAAGTACTGTCAAAATGAAAATCTTAGACCATAGCAACTGATGTTTTTTCTCTTAAGAATCATTTTACAATATTTAAATTAGGTTATTTATTAGTGTCCATCGTATTGCTATATCGACTAAATCTTTATAATCTTTATTATAATATTACGAAACGTCCAATACTTTTGTCAGTGAACTTAGACTACCAATATAATTCTCTTTTTCCCTTCAAGTCATCCAATATTTGAATTTTCCTTCTTCCTAAACTCCTCTTTCTCTCAATTTTTCTTTCTATGACATCATACAGAAGACAGTTCCTCTTAAGGATATGTCCAATCCAGTTTGCTTTGTACCGAAGAATCACATCCAAAATGGTTCTCTTCTAACCCACTCTTTTTAGGACTTGTTCATTTGTCCCCCTGTCTGTCCACCTGATCCTCTCAAGTCTTCACCAGCCCCTCATTTCAAAGCTCTACAAGTATTTATTTTCCATCTTCCTAAGAGTCCAAGTTTCTTCTCCATGCAAAGCGATGCTCCAAATTTTGCATTTCTTCAGTTTCTTGCTTCTTTAGTTTATTTTAATTCTGAAATATAAACATATATAATTTTAGGTCCATTATTATCTATTAATCAAAACTGTAGAACAGTGCTAATATAATAGTTGATAAGATATTATAAACTACTTCATTTTGAAACTATATTGTGATATTTGAGTTGGAATTCAACTCACCTCATGCACATTTTCTTTAATAAACACATAGTTATGCTCGCTTCCCTACATAAACGATTTTATTATAACAGATTAAAACATTTATCTCAATAAAATGTTTACTCGCAAAAAGAATAAATGTTCTTGATTATTGAAACTTTATAATATGATTAAACCTTATTTTTGGATTTGACCACATGGGGAATATCTGCTGTGTATAGTGAAATAATTTGGCAGAGCATTAAACTTGAGTGTAGGTCCTACAAATGAAAAATGTAGCAGTAATAAAAATGTATACAAAAAAACTAAATTTAAATCAATTTGTTATTGATCTTTTAAATTATACCTGATACTATAAAATCATTTGGAAGTTTATGCCTAAAATAAGAAAATTTTCAAAGCAATTAAAAATAAATAGCAACCACGTACTGTCCACGTGGCTATTAATAGTTTTAATCTCTCCTTGGGGGATTTAGACAAAGGATTATCCAGATAGAAGCACAGGAACATTGCAAATGATATTAATTGATTTCTTAAATTTAATATTTGATTCATAAAGAGGGATTCCATGGTCAACAGTAATTAGGCGCTAATCTTAAAGACGTAATGAAGACTGAAAATTCTCCTATAAGCTGTTTTTTGGAGTTAAATCACTGTCCTTATTCATACTCATACTATGTAATTACCTTTCTTCATCATGTCCTGATAGTTGAACAATACAGGGAACTGATAGTTGAACAATACAGGGAACTGATAGTTGAACAGTACAGGGAACTGATAGTTGAACAATACAGGGAACTGATAGTTGAACAATACAGGGAACTGTTAGTTGAACAATACAGGGAACTTATAGTTGAACAATACAGGGAACTGTTAGTTGAACAATACTGGGAACTGATAGTTGAACAATACTGGGAACTGATATTGAACAATACAGGGAACTGTTAGTTGAACAATACAGGGAACTGTTAGTTGAACAATACTGGGAACTGATAGTTGAACAATACTGGGAACTGATAGTTGAACAATACAGGGAACTGATAGTTGAACAATACAGGGAACTGTTAGTTGAACAATACTGGGAACTGATAGTTGAACAATACAGGGAACTGATAGTTGAACAATACTGGGAACTGATAGTTGAACAATACTGGGAACTGATAGTTGAACAGTACAGGGAACTGTTAGTTGAACAATACTGGGAACTGATAGTTGAACAATACTGGGAACTGATAGTTGAACAATACTGGGAACTGATAGTTGAACAATACAGGGAACTGATAGTTGAACAATACAGGGAACTGTTAGTTTGTCCTTACTATAACTGATTCTGTGTATATTCTTTCTCTACCATATTAACAAGGAGCTACTTGCTCGTATCTATTTCCTCCATAAACTAGATAATTAACCTTTTATAGTGATGAGTTTTAATATTACGGGCAATTCTGAAGATGTACGAGTATTTCTCCTTTATGTGTTTTTTTAATTCTCTATCGAGACTAATGATCTCACACTCTCCCCTCTCCCCCACCCCTCTCTCTCTTCCCATTCTTACCGTAAAGATGAAACATTTATAAACATAATATAAAATATATAGCTAGTTTTTGTCCGAGAGGAGGGTAAAGCAAAAACCCAAAAGTACGGCCACGTCCAGGCTAACGGTTAAGTTAAACACGAAGGAGAGAACGATTGCTGTACGTGAGAGCAAAGAGGAATGTCTTCACTCTTACGTCCCAGGGGAGGCTTACTTCTCTTGTGCCCGGATAATTGAGTGGAGACTGGAAGGTAGCTCCCACTATAAGGGAGGGGGAGAGGGATCTAGGGGTATAACCGGGCCTAATCCTGAAGTCTAGTCTCTGTCGAAGGTAGGAGAGAGAGAGGTGAAGAATAAAACTACGAAAATACAAAACAAAAAACAAACTTTGTCGAAGATCATCAGTTTCTGTGCGTGCTCTCATCGCAAAACTACGCATATATATACAGAATGCCCCAGAACTGATGTGCACGACACATCTTGTAGGCTTACCGAGCTAGCAGCATATTATTTTACATTAGATATGAGAAATGTGTGAGCAATTACTAATATTACAATAACCTCCTCGAACATAGTAAGATATGAGAAATGTGTGACCAATTACTAATATTACAATAACCTCCTCGAACATAGTAAGATATGAGAAATGTGTGAGAAATTACTAATATTACAATAACTTCCTCGAATATAGTAAGATATGAGAAATGTGTGAGCAATTACCAATATTACAATAACCTCCTCGAACATAGTAATATATGAGAAATGTGTGACCAATTACCAATATTACCATAACCTCCTCGAACATAGTAAGATATGAGAAATGTGTGAGCAATTACCAATATTACAATAACCTCCTCGAACATAGTAATATATGAGAAATGTGTGACCAATTACCAATATTACCATAACCTCCTCGAACATAGTAAGATATGAGAAATGTGTGACCAATTACCAATATTACAATAACCTCCTCGAACATAGTAAGATATGAGAAATGTGTGACCAATTACCAATATTACTATAACCTCCTCGAACATAGTAAGATATGAGAAATGTGTGACCAATTACCAATATTACCATAACCTCCTCGAACATAGTAAGATATGAGAAATGTGTGACCAATTACCAATATTACAATAACCTCCTCGAACATAGTAATATATGAGAAATGTGTGACCCATTACCAATATTACTATATCCTCCTCGAAAATAGTAAGATATGAGAAATGTGTGACCAATTACCAATATTACAATAACCTCCTCGAACATAGTAATATATGAGAAATGTGTGACCAATTACCAATATTACAATAACCTCCTCGAACATAGTAATATATGAGAAATGTGTGACCCATTACCAATATTACTATATCCTCCTCGAAAATAGTAAGATATGAGAAATGTGTGACCAATTACCAATATTACAATAACCTCCTCGAACATAGTAATATATGAGAAATGTGTGACCAATTACCAATATTACCATAACCTCCTCGAACATAGTAAGATATGAGAAATGTGTGACCAATTACCAATATTACAATAACCTCCTCGAACATAGTAAGATATGAGAAATGTGTGACCAATTACCAATATTACAATAACCTCCTCGAACATAGTAATATATGAGAAATGTGTGACCCATTACCAATATTACTATATCCTCCTCGAAAATAGTAAGATATGAGAAATGTGTGACCAATTACCAATATTACAATAACCTCCTCGAACATAGTAATATATGAGAAATGTGTGACCCATTACCAATATTACTATATCCTCCTCGAAAATAGTAAGATATGAAAAATGTGTGACCAATTACCAATATTACAATAACTTCCTCGAACATAGTAAGATATGAGAAATGTGTGACCAATTACCAATATTACAATAACCTCCTCGAACATAGTAAGATATGAGAAATGTGTGACCAATTACCAATATTACTATAACCTCCTCGAACATAGTAAGATATGAGAAATGTGGGACCAATTACCAATATTACTATAACCTCCTCGAAAATAGTAAGATATGAGAAATGTGTGAGCAATTACCAATATTACAATAACCTCCTCGAACATAGTAAGATATGAGAAATGTGTGACCAATTACCAATATTACAATAACCTCCTCGAACACAGCTAAGTCTGTGATCCTATTAAAAAAAATCCAATTTATGTCATCTCCAGAAAAAATACCTAGACGTTCGGATGGTGATCGGGCTAAACGTTACATTTTAATTTTGAGTTTAAAACTTTAATAAACCAACTTTATAATCACTTTAAAGATAGAGGTATATTATTTTAAGTTTCCACCTTACTGAGAAAAGATTCAACCAACGAATATGATACTTTTAGCAGAAACTGTATCGTTCTCTCAAACACCCATCCCCCCACTTCCAAGAGTAGCTCCGGGCTGAAATGAATATATAATGAAACTGGGGATGTACTTAGCCCCCAAACCACCCCTATATCCCCTTCCTTCCTTATCCTTACTCTTCTAAAAATAACAGATACATGACATGTACTCACCCCTAGCATGAATCTTCCCCTTTCCCCTCGCCCACAATCACCTAATTTCCATGTCGCCTTGCAAGTTTAAGTCCTGAGGCACCTTAGAGCTCTGCCCCCTCCCACCACCCCTTTTCCGCTCAATGGCAGTTTAATGGGAATGGCTGGGACGTAGGGGGGGCGGGAGGGCTTAGCCCAAAAGCTTACCTTATGTTAATGCAAAGACAATAGGAAAGAGATGAAGTAGGGTAAAAAAAAATTAATATGGAGGGTAGACATTGCCTTTAAGCCACCGCCCAGGCACGTTAAATAAAATAAAATATCCGGTCCCGCTTCGTATAAAACGGTATTTAAAAGAAAAAATCTTATGCTTATGTATATTTTAATAACATTCTTTATATATAGTGAAGGAAATTTGGGTTATATTCTCCCGCTTAATCAGAATGTTCGCTAAACCGAATAAGCTTTTGTCTCAATTAGTTCGGATTTTTAGGGTGACCTGGCGGTCTAGGGTAAGGTGTCAGACTTCTGTGCTGGCGGCCGGGGTTCAATCCTCGGTCCCGGCACAGATTTATCTGATTACCAAACCCTTCCTTCACCTCTGACAATATATCGTGTGAATGTGGGGAATGCCAGGCCGCCACCGTGGTTCGGATTCCACGTTAAACTGTAGGTCCTCCATTTCATCTCACAATCACACTACCATTACACATTAGCGTAAGTGCGTATAACCCGAACGGGTAGTAAGACGCGGTGCTAATAATAATAATAATAATATTAGTCAAGCTAGATCATGCAAGGATGACGCAATCCTGATGAATCATACTATCAATTGTTCTGAATCAGCAGTTACGCGCGTGTACCAGATCATGTTTTCAAAAACAGAGATTGTTTTGCCAATTAGCATAACATAGAGTATTAGCAAACCCAGTAACTTAAATGAAACAATCCTCCTTATTTGGTATATAACAGTGAGTTTTCGACCTTTTCAAGATAGAGGGGGGGGGGGGCAGGTTAAGGTGTTAGGGGCTACTTAGAAGTGCTCTACATACACAGCTATCAAGCTACGGTAATTTGTGGGGTAGAATCTCCCACAGCTTGGGTCTCTGTTCAGTACGGAGGAGGGCGCCC